>JACGTP010000188.1:64298-75055 GCA_023678845.1 Mischocyttarus mexicanus | reverse complement strand
TATTTTTTTAATAATTAACAATAATGGAAATAATAATAATAATAATTATAATAGTAATAATATTCTTTTACTTGGCGTTAAGGAACAAAATTTGTTTCCTTCTAAAAGTTTAAGTAAATATCGTCGTATATAAAAAAAAAATATTCTGACATATATCACAAATAACAGTTATTTTTAAATTTCCATGTACGCTGATATATAAATATTTGAATGTAGCTTTACATAATAAGTATTGGAATTAGCTCATAGCGATTTTGAGAGACATATACCAATTTGTTTTAAATGAAAATAAATAAATACATTAATCAAAATATTGCCCATCGTTTGCCACTACTTTTTCCCATCTTTCGGGCAATTCATGGATGGCCTGTAGACACAACACTTTGCGGATGGAGGCAACCCATGAATCAATCAAATTTTTTACATTTTCGTAAGAAGTATAACGAGAACTTCGATAAAAGCTATCCAATTTAGGAAATAAGAAGTATTTGGAAGGGGCAATGTCTGGAGAATACGGCGGATAGGTTAATTCCAGCCATTTCACTTGTTGCAGATATCTTTTCACTAACTTTGCTTGGTGCGGTCGAGGTTTGTTGTGGAGCAAAATAACTTTATGGCCCCCCAATTCCGGCCGTGTTACCTTCAGTGCATAATACACGCACCTCAATTGAAATTCGTAATATTCCTTAGTGATGAATTCATTCGGTTTTAACAGTTCATGATAAATTATTCCTCGTTGATCCCACCAAGTACAAAGAAGGGCTTTGGACCTATAAATATTATGTTTGGCCTGTGATGTTGATGGTTCTCCGTACTGAACCAATGATTTCTCACATATATTATTATCATAATACAACCACTTCTCATCACCGATAACCATCCGATGTAAAAAATTTTTTCTTTTTTGCAGTTGAAGCAGAAATTCACAGGTAAATAAACGCTTTTCAATGTCCCTCGGTGTTAATTTACGTGGGATATAATATCCTTTCTTTCGGAACATTTCCAAAGTCTTAATGGATCTTTTTACAGTGGACTGACTAATCCCCGAAGATATAGACAGCCCTTTACTTGTTTGAGATAAGTCTTCATTAAGTAATTTCAGGATTTCTTTATCTCTGAACTTTCTTAACACTTCTTTCGTGTTTTCCAAACTAAAATCACCACTCTTAAAACGTGTATACCAAAAGTAACACCTACTAATAGAAATTGCCTTTTCACCATAAATTTCTTTCAAAATCCTATGACCTTCCGCAACACTTAGATCAACAAAAAAATAATGGAGTAAAACTCTCCGCAAAAACACTTTATTTGGAGTGAACTTCGACATAATTAAATAATTGCAACTTGTCTTTATTAAGAATTAAAAAATAAATTTGTCGTATTAATAAGACTTAATGGCAGCTGATTAACGATAATTACAATTTCGAAGAATGCTTTAATGTCTCCGCTATCTCTTGTAATACCCTACGGATGAATCACAACAAATAATAGTTAGCCCCTTATATAGCCTAAAATCAATTATTTGAAAATTGGTAATTCTAACGACCGTATTAACGGCCAAAAATAAAATGTGTTATAAACGTACGTTCTCAACATACGTGTTTAATAATATTTAAACTTTCTTTCTATTTCAAATATATTAGGAGGTTAATTTAGTTTCCGCCCGCAAATGTTAGATGGCAATGTAAACAGTTCTTAGAAGTCATCACTAACGAAACAGGTAGTTTGTGTTAATTTCGACATTTCTCGATAACATTCAGTCAGCATACACAATTATTTTCCTAAACAACAATCTCTTTTGCTTTGTTTAAAATGGAACGCGATAAAGTGTTTTTTCGACATGTGCTTTTGCACTATTTTGATTTAAAAAAAAGTGTAGCAGAAGTTCATCGATTACTTGAAGAAGCTTATGGTGATCGAGCTCCATCACATACAACATGTAAAGAGTGGTATAGACGATTCAAAAGTAATGATTTTGATGTCAATGACAAACCACGCTCAGGACAGCCGAAAAAATTCCCAGACGATGAATTGCTAGCATTATTGCATGAAAACTCAGCTCGAACGTTACAAGAACTTGGAAACGAGCTAGGAGTTACTAAAGCAGCTGTTTCCAAACGTTTACACGCCATGGGAAAGATCCAAAAAGAAGGAAGATGGGTACCACATGAATTGTCTGAAAGTGCCATTCACAACCGTTTCAATATCACGGTTTCGTTGCTTGCCAGGCAAAAAAAGAAGAGTTTTCTGTGGCGTATTGTGACTGGCGATGAAAAGTGGATCTACTACGACAATCCCAAACGCAAAAAATCATGGGTAGACCCAGGACAACCATCAACATCGCAGCCAAAACGGAACATCCACGGTCATAAGGTAATGCTTTGCATTTGGTGGGATCAACAAGGAGTGCTGTACTACGAACTGCTGAAACCAAACGAAACTGTTACTGCCGATGTCTACAAATGTCAATTGAACAAATTGAATGATGAGCTGTTGCGAAAAAGACCAGCAATAGCGAGTAACAGGCGCAAAGTTATTCTCTTACACGATAACGCTCGGCCACATACTGGAAAAACCGTCAAAGAAACACTGACGCAGCTCGAATGGGAAACTCTTCCTCACCCAGCGTACTCACCAGACATAGCGCCTTCTGATTACCACTTATTCAGATCGATGCAGCACGGCTTGAGTGGTACACGCTTCCGAAATGTTGAAGAAGTGCGAAAATGGGTGGACGAATGGATTGCTTCGAAACAAACATCGTTTTATCGAGATGGTATCGCCCAGTTGCCAGAAAGATGGCAAAAAGTTGTTGAAAATAATGGAAAATACTTTCATTGAAATAATTTGAACAAATTCTTTACAATAAATGCTTTTTCTTAGTATTTTTTGGGCGGAAACTAAGTTAACCACCTAATATTAGAGTTTCGTATTATTTCTAAATTTACCTTATATAGTGTTCGAGTGTAAGTTGAAGTTTGCCGTTTTTTTCGTTAAAAAAACACATAATTTTTAGGGGAATCTCAAAATATTTTTATTCAAAGTATTGACTATTTGATTCTACACATTTCGTCCATCTTTCAGGCAAATTATGGATACCATTCCAAAAAAACTTTTTCTCTTTCGTGGAAAACCATTCGACGAGCCATTTTTCAACTTCTTCAAAATTGACGAAGTGCTGCTCTGCAAGTGAGTGCCCCATCGATGCGAAAAGGTGGAAGTCGGACGGGGCGAGGTCTGAAGAGTACGGCGGGTGCGATAATATTTCCCAATTAAGTGTTTAATGTGTCCTTCACGGATCTAGCGGTATGAGACGGCGCGTTGTCATGTTGCAAAATAACTTTGCCATGTCTTCGGGCCCATTCTGGTCGTTTTTCGATCAACGCATGATTCAAATTGGTCATTTATTGTCGATAGCGATCCGTATTTACCGTTTCACCAGGTTTTAATAGCTCGTGGTACACCACACCATCCTGGTCCCACCAAACACAGAGCATTGTCTTACGGCCAAAGCGATTGCGCTTTGCAGTGGATGGGACGGCTTCACCAGGTGAAAGCCATGATCTTTTTCGCTTCGGGTTCTCAAAATAAATCCATTTCTCGTCACCCGTGACAATCCGATGCAAAAAAGACTTCCTTTCGAACCGTTGAAGCAGCATTTCACAAATGGTTTTTCGATGTTCCATTTGCCTGTCGTTCAATGCGTGTGGCACCCATTTTCCATACTTCTGGATTTTTCCCATGGCTTTTAAACGTTGGCAAATTGCTACTCGGGACACGTTAAGTTTTTCTGCCAATATTTGTTGTGATTGGGTTGGGTCTTCATCCAACAACACCTGCAAATCCTCGTCTTCAAACCTTTTCGCTGCACCAGGATGTTCATTGTCTTTCAAATCGAAATCTCCACTTTTAAATTGACGAAACCATGTCTCAGATGTTCTAATCACTGGAGCATGTTCACCATAAGTTTCTACTAGCAAACGATGTGCTTCAGCTGCTTTTTTCTTTTGATGAAATAAGAAAAGCAACGAATGCCGCAAATGCTCTTTATTTGGAACGAAACTAGACATATTCATTGATATAAACGACTATGACGCTATTATTTTGACAGAATGAGACTTAGGTGTTTTTGGAGGTTAATGTCAATAGAAAACAATCGTGTATATAACAAATCATAGAAATGCTACATCCTGCTAGCGACATCCTACTGTAAAAACCGGCAAACTTCAACTTACGGTTACTTACCTCTAACCGTCAAATCAAGAGATTATGTTCTCTTTACATATATATTTATATATATATCCCAAATATGAAGAAAACAAAGTGCGTATAAAATTAATTTTTTTGGTTCAATAAATAACTTTTATACGGTCTTTTAAGAGAGACAGAAAATTTTGTTCACAATATTACTGCAGGATGAATGTTAATTATGATGGATTGGTAAAATAATTAGGGAGGAGTAGTTGTAAGTAAAATTTATGCAAGTCCCAAAATATAATACGCTAACTAAACTGATTTGAATAAAACTAACAATAAGAAATTTATATTGAAGAAAAAGAGAGGCCGCTATGGCTTTTTGATTGTTCCGGTATATCAAAATAAAGAAAATTAATTTTCTATAAAAGTGTAGAAGTCGAAATATCGAATATTCTACACGTATAAAGTAAATGGTTAACACTATAGGTCACTAAAAACAAAACGGCTGTACTCATAATATTGTCCTTGTTATAAATACAGACTTTGAAGCTACGTCACTCACGATTTGTTGAACGAAACATAAATTATGATTCAAAAGTTGCTTTTAACTAAGACGTTTCTTTTTGTCTTTTCAGAATGTCAAAAAATTTATTGTTCGCTTTTTGGCTAATTTAATTAACAAATTAAAAAATATGCCATTTTCTTTAAAAAAAAACTACTCATTAAGAAATTAAAATTAAAATAAATTAAAAAAATATACTTTTTGTTAATTTTTACTCATTTTTGAAACACCGACAAAATGTTTTACGCAATATATTTGAAACATCCAAACGGTCGTATTCTGTTTCTTGTTAAAAAATCTATACGTACTTTCTGATATAACATATGAACTTTTACTACTAATCTTTGCACATTAATATATTAACTAATTTATGGTTCATAATGAATTATAATAAAAATTTTATTATAAAGTCTTGTAAATATATGAATGCCTATAGTACCTGTAATTTTGCAAGCCTTTTTATATTAAAAATGTAAACAATAATCATCATATTGGAGCAAAGATTGTTCCATTCAGCACAATTGTTACTTAAGACTTAGGTAAACGTATATACAGCATCCACGCAGACTACACGTATTTCTTGTGCGCTTTTCCGTACAGTGACAGTACTTCGATGGACTGGACTTCCGAAGCGAAAATCACTTAAACACAGTGGTGTAAAACTGACGATATCACTATTCGAATTCTCATTTTTTCCGCATTTAACACGTTCGTCGCCCATCGAGTTTTGGTTACGTTTCCTACGAGACCCAAAAATGACTATCGGAGGACATGACGTTTGAAAAGCAGTATCGGTCGACCAATGATGTAATTCTATCGTATTCTCAATAGCAAGCTCCTGCTTTGTCAGTTATCTAATTTTATCGAATATTTGGGTAATGTGAAAGTATAGAATATATATTTTTTTGTATTATAAAAAGAGGAATATACAATCAATATATGTATAAAATATAATATATTTTTCTAAAATTTAGGGAAAATGTAAAGAATATAGTGTTTTGTTTCAAACAGAGAAAGGATGATAGTAAAGCTAAAGGAAAAAGGGATAGTGGGTAGAATGTTAGAGACAATAAAAGTGATATACAAGGAAACGAGAGCGGAGGTACAGGCTCAGGGGAAAATTACGGAAAGCTTCAGAACAGAACAGGGAGTGCGGCAGGGGTGCGCGCTAAGCGCAGTGTTGTTCGATTTGTATATAGATGATCTGGAGGAAAGATGGATAGAGAAGAATGAAGGGGGAGCAGTAATAGGGAGACAAAAAATATTTGCAATAAAGTATGCAGATGACGTTGCGGCATTGGCGGAGACTGCGGAAGGGTTGAGAAGTATATTAAAGGATTTAGAAAAATGGGCGCAGGAAAACAAGATGAGAGTAAATGAGAAGAAAACAAAGATCATGATTTTCAGAAACGGAGGCAAGGTTAAGAAAGGGGAGGAATGGGAGATTAATAAGACAAAAGTGGAGGTAGTAAGAGAATTTAAATACCTGGGATACTGGTTCACAAATAAAAATTCGGTTTGGGTGCATGGTAGGAAAACAGCTGGGAAAGCGCAAAAGGCGGCGAATATGGTATGGGGAATTTGGAAACGGGCAAGGAGAAATTGTTTGGAGGATAGGCTATTCCTTTTGGACCCAATTGTGAAAGCGGGGGTTATGTATGGAGTAGAGGTATGGGGGTTGGGAGATATAAAGATGTTTGAAAGGATACAGAGCAGATATTGTAAAATGGCATTAGGAGTGAACAGGACAACGCCAAATTATATATGGAGAAGAGAACTGGGAATCCCAACTATGAAATTCATGATAAGGGAAAGAGCGCTGCGGTATATCAAGGAGGTGTTGGAAATGGAGGATTCAAGGTGGCCAAAGATATGTGTGATGGAAGAAATAAGGGCCATAACGAACGGTAAACCCTCAAAATGGGGGGAGAGGCTAGTCAGTGTGCTGAGGGAATTGGGTATCGAGGACGTGGTAGAGTTGATAAGGGAAAGAAGAGATCGTGGGAGGATAGGAGAGAGGATAAAAATGGGACTGGAAGAATTGAAAGAGAGAAGCCTAAGGGAAGAAGAGGAAAAAATTAGGGAGTCAGAATACAATAGTTTGTACAAGCATTTAATGGAAAGCGATGAAGTGCCATGGAAGTATTGGTCAGAAGAAGGAATAGGGGGAGGGGTAAAGGAAGTTTGGGCAAGGGTAAGATGTGGCAACATTGGAAGGGCAGGAAAGAAAGGAGAAAAGGACTGGAAATGTAGGTTATGCAGAGAGCATGTAGAGACGTTGGAGCATCTGATACTCTGTGATAGAGGAAGGGAATTGATTTCCGAGAAGGGAAGGAAGGAAGTTGAGGAGTGGATGGCTGGTGTAGAGAAAGGTGCTATAAGGGGGGAGTTAATAAACATGTTAGGCGGTAAGATTCAGGTCGGGATGTGCGAATTTTTCAGGGAAGTAGAGGAACTGTGTAAAAGGAGGAGGATAGAGGAGGATGGGAGGGAAGGCGAAGACGAACTCGCGTGGGATTTGGGTAGTTTTAATTTTTAGATAGTATAATTTTAAGATTGATGATATTTAGTGGTAGACGAGGGGGTGTTAAGAGTAAACCAAAAATGTAAGATAATTATAAGTGAAATAATGATAAGACATTGTAAAAAAAACTTTGTAAGTTGTGCAATAAAAACCTGATTATATAGTGTTTTGTTTCGATATGGGAAATGTGATATGCTTTCCGGTTAAATGATTGCCTGGGATTTTATTTTAGTTATCGCAGATCCTCTATTTAGTCGTAACAAATTAATAAGAAGTATACTATAATATGTATATTTTTAGTACTTTTATGTTGTATATCCTATATTTACATTTCAGAGCATATTTACTTAAAATTGTTTTTAAAAATCCAACTAAAAATCCTATTATTTCCAAAAAAAAATTACGGGCCCTTAGGAAGTACACCCGTCACCCATATATGGGTGACGTAGGAACAAACATGATTATGATGTGTCCCGCCTAATAAATTCTCTCTCTTCCCATAAATTTACATTGGGCAGGATTGGTAACTGCCCAATCGTAAATATTCTTGAGAGTTATTATTTTTTTTAAAAAAAAACTAAATAAATAAATTATAAAAAAAACTAAAAACTAACTGATACCATAGGAATGGAAAAATTTCCTCTTTTGAACAATGACAATGTATTGGATTTTCCGTATCTGTTTACATCCTCTCTCTTTTTTTTATCTCTCTTATTTTATTTTATTTTGTAAAATGGTATTACAATTGATACATCAAATATTTATATGCTCGGTGACGACACGAGTTTCAATATCCCTACTGTGTACACTCTGTACCTGTTACTGAAAAAATAAGGCGTTAATGTATAACAGTATTATTTCTAAAATTTGAAAAATTATGAATTAAGTAAAATTATTTAAGATCATTAACTCATTTATTTTTATTCCATAATACAAATTTATCAACAAAAACAAAACAAATAACAACGTTATAATGTGATACCACGTTATACTAGTTTTATTTACTCTTTTCTCCATAATAATTCATTTTTCATAAATAATTTATATCTTTTTCTAATTTTTCCTATACTACACCGTGTAAAAAGTGGGCTCTCCCGTTTTACAGTTTTCGTCACGAGGAGATGCATTACAGGCGTCAAATCCCAATAGTTTTTTAACACGTTGACTGCCACGCTAGTTTTCAAGCAAATCTCTGTCAAACCTACGCGTGCTACGTTACAATGTCGGTATATAAAAATAATGTGCCAAAAGAGAGAGAGAGAGAGAGGTAGCTATTTATCCTAATGAAATACTATAATATTTAGAAAAAAATTCTTATCCTATGTTGACTATATAGTCCAGTCAAATTAGCTTGATTTTGGGCTTAAAATAAATTTTTCTCCAAACCAAATGCAAAAAAAATAAAAAGGTCTAAAAAGTGGTCTACATTAGGAAGTGCATCATGCTTTCGCTAAAAATTGTGTGTATTTTCATTAAAAAATCAAAAAGTGAATAAAATCGAGAAAAAATCTTGTTTTTCCGTACGTTTTGGCTTATTTTTTTACGTCTTTAATTTATGAAACTGTAACTTTAATTTATAAACAATAAGTACGTTCAACCCGGTTACTGTATTTTCAATAGCATTTGCAAAAAGCAAAAGTTAATTATAAATATTTCATTGGTATCCATCGCACATCATAATGCAACAATCCGATTTCGTTCCTGATTTTTTTATACTTTGGTAGGAAACCCAAAAATAAATATCCAACTTTCATTTTTTGAAAATATTTATAATTACGGTCAGGGAAATTTTTTAAAGAAACCGGACATTTTTTTTATTTGTTAATTAAGTTCGTTAAGAAGCGAAAAATAAACTTTTCGAAATTCAAAAAAACGAAAAGAAACGTCTTGTTTAAACGCAACTTTTGAATCACAATTTATGTTTCGTTGTACAGATCCTAAGCGACGTAGCTTTAAAGCCTGTATTTAATAACAAGGACAATAATATGGGTACAGCCGTTTTATTTTTGTGATCTATAGTGTTAACCATTTACTTTATACGTGTAGAATATTAATAAAAAATGACGTTAACTTTATATAGAAAATTATTGTCAAAGTCTTACTCACCAAGCGAAAAAGAGTCGAGCACAATCGTGCGTGATAGCGGAACGAGACTCGTTTGCTGCGTTGCAAACTTGACCGCGCTACTTCAAAATGAAAAAGCATTCGAAATATTCGATATGTCGACTACTACACTTTTATAGAAAATTAATTTTTCTTTATGTTGATATACTAGAACAATAAACAAGCAATGACGGCGTCTACTAATTTATCTTCATTATAAAATATTCTTCTAATACTGGAAGCGTTATACAAGTAATGATTTGTGTACGATATATAATTTGTACAAAACTTTGTTCTAATAGTACTTCATTAAATATTCCAGAGAAATTCGAAAATATTTATTTCTGATGATTTATTACTATTATTATTAATATAAAAATTTATAAAAAATCTAATAATGACGATGATAATGATAATAATGATAACGATGAGAAGAATATATGTTTCTCTTTTATTCAAAAGTATTTTTACATAATATCTTTTTTATAGATCCACGAAATGTGTAGATTTATGGAATCCTTATTATTTTTACATATAATTTATTTTCCTTGTTGTAGGACTTTTTAGATTGAATTCATCTTCTTGTCAGAGTCGATAAGATTTAATTCATTTTAATAATTTTTCCAAATCGGATACACGGAGTGTTAATTGACCTTTTTCAATAAATACGTCATTGGATTCGTTTAGTGGAATTTTCGTTATTTCGAATATTTTCGATCATCCAATTAAGGGTATACTACATTTTTAGCGTCGCCTTAACACTAAACCTACCAGTAGCGGTCAAATTGACCGTTTTCAAACTTTTTGTCTAATTTACACATTTTTAAATGTTATAATATTGTTATCAAACTATATGACAATTCTTAGAATATGCATATAATATTTTCTTTACTCTTTACTTTAAGTTATTTTTTTCTTTTTCCAAGAAAAATTTGTTATGTGGCCTACCTACCGCGTTCGGTCAATATGACCGGTGGGAAAAACTGTTATAAAGTTATTTCAAAGTAAAATTTTTTACGGTTATCTCAGAGTCGCTTATAGTTAGAAAGAGTAGATAACAATAGTATTGATTACAGTCTTAAGTAGTGCACTTCTAAAAAGGTTCAGAACTTGGAGATGCATATACAAAATCTAAAGAAAAACAGCTTTTACCAACACCGTCCACAAGTACAGATTTGTGCGTACGAAAAACTTGTCAAATTAAATTTTGTAAAGGTTATAAAACAACAAAAATCTGTTCGAAATGCGAAAAATATGTTTGCGGCAAGTGCACATTTCAGACTAAACTAATTTGTAAACAATGCGAGGAAGCCAAATAAAGTATATTATGTATGCATAACATTCTGTATAAAACATTAATTTTATTTGTAT
>JACGTP010000188.1:0-64030 GCA_023678845.1 Mischocyttarus mexicanus | reverse complement strand
ATATTTTTATGCAATTTTTAAACTTTTATACAGTTTGTAGCCTTCACAATGAATAGAAAGGATAGTTTTGGCGAGTTTTATTTCGACGATCTCTCAGATTGTGTTCACTGCACTTTAGCAAGTAGTAGTGATGACGAAAGTGATAGCAGTAGTATAATAATTCGACAGCGACATTCTCTATTACCGCTAATATACAGTGATTCCGAAGACGACGATATAAATAATAAATTTGAAGACAACCCTGGTACATGGTCGACAAACGACAAGACCATAATTTTGGAACCTTTAGCATTAATTTCATTGAAATAAAAGATTTGATTAAATTAGGTTATTTTATAATAGCACAATGCGTATAATTTTACCAGAGAATAAGAAAAGCGCATACATTCCCGCGCGACAGTCTAAGCCGAAACCAAGCCGGTGTCTCGGACGATCTGCGGCTGAGTGGCCGGTGAGAAGGGCATAGGATTCTCGAACCGCTACCGGTCGGTAAAGTGTTAAGTGCGCAGACCGTCATTCTTTCTCTGAATGTCCTAAACGTTAGGAAGATCCTCTCAAGTGTACAAGATGCAATGGCTCTCCCACTATAAATTACTTTGTGTCCTGCACTTTTAAAATATTTAAATCGTAAAATGTCTCCTTCCTCTCCAAATCATACAGCTACTATTAAAAATCCAAACTCTGACTCGCCACAGTTGGTTCCTTCTCCACCGCCCCTAATTATATCATCTTTAGGAATAATAGAGTAGTATCTAATAGAGGTAGAGTCGCACTGGTAGTTCATAAAAACCTAAACGTTTAGCAGATTCATAATCTGAATTTATGAATAGAATATATTGCCTTGAAATTGGTCATCAATTCATCTCTTATCGCTATTACTGTTTACAATTCTCCTCTTGAGATATTAGATCTAGACAAATTGTTGTCGTTATTTCAACTTGATAAATCAGCTTAAGTTATTATGGGTGAAAATTTCAATGCTAAGCACATTAATTAGAACAACAGAAGTAACAATACTAACGACGTGTTGCTGAGAAACTTTGCAGAAAAGAACGATCTCAGTGTCATATATCCTTCCTTTCTTACCTTTTCCAATGGTCGCTCCTTTTCTATCCTCGATATCTTTGTTACAAATCTTCTTTATACTACTACTTGTCCCGTAACAAATAGCGTTTCTTTGTCTATCATGTCCTATGCTGTACTTATCAGGAAGAATGTGGGACCATCAATGATCAAAAACTACCGCAGATATGGCAGAGTATGGATAAAAACTTGCCTGTGTAGATACAGGATTGCCAGATCTGATTATACTACACATAGAAGCTAATATTCCAAGAATCGACTCTTTTTGTTTTATTCTTACTAGAAACTATTTCAGTACGATATATAAACTAAATAACAAACACAATTGAATACAAAATAATCTTGAACGTAAGAAATTGGTTCTGAAACTAGTCATTTTTAGGTCCTTATTTGACGAATACATTTGAAATATTTTGTTTATAGTACTTTTGAGGTTATGTTACCAACATCACATGGATTGTCCATACATATAAATATCCCACGCTTCATCGTCATATTCCCCTCATTTCCTATAAATGAAATCTTATTGGGAAGGGGAAACGCTTTGAGGGGACAAAACTTTTGAGAGCGATACGAAATCGTGTCCCTACTGTATATATGAATGCTCAATAATTTATTTAAATTTTATAGACCGATGTCTTGAGAACTGGTGCATTTATACGGCTAATCTATTAGGAATGAATACTACTAATCAAGGTCTATGAGATGCATGTAATTTTAAACTAAACCAGGAAGGGAATTACGTATTTTCTCCTTGTAAAATATTTATAATCCAAAATAATTAGCAATAATATAAATTTATTAGAAAAATAGAGTTCTTTGTATGAGTATAGTCTTTGTCTTTTGTATGAGTATAGTCTTTGTCTTTTGTATGTTTATTTACATTCGTAGCACGTGGTATAATGTACCTTAGTTTCTGTAGTCTTATTGCACCTAAATTATTCTATGGCTAAACGCCAAATTATCTAGTAACTAGCGGCAAAAATGGTGTACTACTGATTCAATAATTTGGTCTGTAGGTCGGCGCTTCGATCGCTAGGAAAATGTGGAGTATCAAAACTGTCACATTCTCCCTTCATGCTACCAATCATACATATAAATGAAACTCTGCCTTATGGAGAGAATATTTATACTTGTAGTTTCTTTACGAACCTTGTTCGATCGTTTCATCAGAACGTTAAAAATAAGTTCAACAGAAACATTAAAAGTCAATTCAACAGAATATTTTACACAGCTGTTATTATAAGTTTTAAAAATAATAAGACAAAAATTAAAAATTATTCTATAGGTAAGTGCTTTTCATTTTTTTTTGTTTACTATGTCATGTGTCGAAGGTAACCGTGTATTTTGTAATAAGTGCTAGGTCGTGAACGCGTGTTGAAAATGCGATTTAAAACAAGTTTGATTCGGACTTGCATAAGACATAAATGTACTAATAATAAAGTTCATTCGTCTACTTTTAAACAATTTGCTAAGAAAAGATTAATTTTACGAAATCAAAAATCGGAAAATTATGAGATCAGTAGTAGTACTGGTAGTAAGAACATAACCTCAAACAATATAACTTCTAATATCAATGATTCTTTTTTTGAAGAAAATAATTTGAATTTCATTTCCTCGCTTTCGTCTTCAGATAGAACTGATACGAATGTATGTAAGGAATTTTATGCAATAAATGAACCTAAACTACCAAAAAATTTTGAACAAGCATTTCTATTTCCGTTAAAGAATTCAAACTATTCGTCACAAATTAAACATAGTAAATACAACAGTAGCAAATACACAAAGAATACAGAAGAGGAAAATAGAGAACAATCTCGGAATGATAATAAAAATGATAGTATTACTAGGTTTAATGAAATCAATATGCAAATGCTTTCTAAGCCATTGCACGAGTACTTGTTTAATAAAAATAAGAAACATATGCATCTTCCTCAAAAGGTGATAGAAAGTATTAAAAAGGATTTACAAAATTATGGAATAAATACAGAAGATGTAAAAACAATACCGGATATTGATATAAGTTTACCTCCTTTGAAAGGAAATGATTTGGAAGAACATTTTTATAATATTGCTATGGAACAAATAACTCCTTACTTAAACATTGTAAATAAGATTATTACCGATGTACCTGAAATGCCTTCAAAATGGCTTTTACAAAAAGGTTGGACCAGATATACGAGCGATGGTGCAGAAAGCGTTAATTATCCTTTAGAAGAGGGAATGATTCTAGATGTAGAAGTATGTATGAAAGAAGGTCCGTTACCTACCCTAGCTACCGCTGTTACCAATGAAGCATGGTATGGATGGGTTTCGCCAACTCTTATAGAAAACGTGGAAGGTAATTTTGGTAGTAACTATTTTACTCCAAACATGTTGATTCCTATAGAAAGCAATGCTGATGAATGTGGTGTTAAATTGAATAATTATCATAAAAAACCAAAGATTGTAATAGGTCATAATGTTTCATATGATAGAACAAGGATAAAAGAACAGTATTGGCTGAACTCTACCGCAACGCGTTTTGTAGATACAATGTCATTGCATATATGTGTTAGCGGATTGAATAGTTATCAGAGAGCTATTTTAAAAAACGAAAAATCAAATAAGTCTACAGAAGAGTGGGTTAACTATACCTCGACTAACAGTTTAAGCGAAGTGCATAAACTTTATTGTGGGGAAAATATCAACAAAGAACAAAGAAATGTATTTGTAGAAGGATCTTTGGATGATATAAGAGAACAGTTTAACGATTTAATGTATTATTGTGCTTCTGATGTATTGGCTACTCATAGGGTCTTACATAAATTATTTCCGATCTTTCAAGAAAGATTTCCACATCCTGTTACTTTTGCTGGAATGTTAGAACTTGGCTGCACATATCTTCCTGTTAATTCTAATTGGCAAAGATATTTGGAAGAAGCAGAATCTACTTACGAAGACTTGAATTATGAATCTAAAGTTATACTAACTAAAAGAGCAGACGCTGTTTGTAAATTAATGCATAATGAAAAATACAAAGAGAATTTATGGATGTGGGATCAGGATTGGAGTACTCAAAATATTAAGATGAAAGCTTCTCTGCCCGAAAGAAAGTTAAAAGAATTAAAAGAGGAAGAGAATAATAATAATAATAATAATAAAGAAATTAAGTTCGTAAGCTCACAGTCATATTTAACAGATGAAGAAGACGAGGATCCTTTGCAAAAAGAATTTTCTTATCTAGAAGAAACAAAATACTTGTTACCAGCTAGAGTACCACATATGGCAGGTTATCCTGCTTGGTACAGAAAACTTTGTCCTAAGCAAAGTGATGAAAATTGGGAACCTGGACCACAATTAATAAGTACATCTATGCAAGTTACTCCTAAACTCTTAAACTTAACATGGGAGAATTATCCTTTGCATTATATTAAGGATTATGGTTGGGGTATATTAGTACCATATAGTATTGATTTGAATGTTGAAACTAAATTACCTTTAAAACAATTATTAGAACAATGTCCTTTATCTAAGTCAACTAATTATCAAGCTTCTGTAAACGATACAATGTTAACATTAAATAAAGAAGTTGAGAAAGATATTTACAAAGTAGAATTTTGGAAATATAAGAAAAAAGAGAATGCAAATTATGATACAAATTACAAAGGTACAGGAATTTGGTGCGATGTTATTTTAGATAATAGTTGTTACTTTTTCAAATTACCGCACAAAGATGGTACCAATTACAACGTTGGTAATCCTTTGGCAAAAGATTTTTTGAACAAGTTTTCAGATAATATACTTGCTGGATTAGATTCTAGTGCTACACAAATTTTGAAAATAGCAAGAAAGCTATCTTATTGGAGAAACAACAAAAATAGAATCATGTCTCAAGTGGTTGTTTGGTTTGAAAAGGACTGTTTGCCGAGTAATCTAAAAAAACATAAAACACGGTTTGGTGCAATAATTCCACAAGTAGTTGTGTGTGGTACATTAACACGACGAGCAGTAGAACCAACGTGGATGACTGCGTCTAATGCACAAACTGAACGTATAGGATCTGAATTACGATCTATGATACAAGCTCCACCAGGATATAACATCGTTGGTGCCGACGTTGACAGTCAAGAATTGTGGATTGCATCAATTGTTGGAGATGCATATTATAAAAAAGTCCACGGAGCTACACCTTTTGGATGGATGACTTTAATAGGCAACAAATCAAATGGTACAGATATGCACAGTGTTACAGCAAAGGCTGTTGGAATATCTAGAGATCACGCAAAAGTAATAAACTATGCTAGAATTTATGGTGCGGGGCAAAAGTTTGCGGAAAGATTATTAAAACAGTTTAATCCTACCATGGCAGAAAGTGATGCCACTTATAAATCACGAAAAATGTTTGCTCTAACGAAAGGTAATAAAGTATACACGTTGAAATCAGAATATATTAATGAGGATTTTGAAGATAAGCAATATTCAACGTATGAAGCAATCAAGCTAGCAAAAGCTTTTAAAAAACCACTGAGGGAAATGTTTAATAAAAGCAAATGGATTGGTGGATCAGAATCAGCGATGTTTAATAGGCTTGAAGAAATAGCTTGTAGTCCTAATCCTGTAACACCATTTTTAAATTGTAGACTTAGTCGAGCATTAGAATGTAACGACGAAGAAGAAAAATATCTGCCAACTAAAATCAATTGGGTAGTACAAAGTGGTGCTGTTGATTTCCTTCATTTAATGTTGGTTTCTATGAGATGGTTAATGCAAGATAATGCAAGGTTTTGTCTTTCTTTTCACGACGAAGTAAGATATTTAGTTCCATCACGGTACAAGTACAATGCAGCTTTAGCTATGCACATAACGAATCTTATGACAAGATCTTTCTGTGCTTTAAGACTCGGTATGAATGATTTACCAATGTCAGTAGCTTTCTTTGCATCCGTAGAAGTAGATACAGTTCTTCGAAAAGAATCAAGTCAAGATTCCAAGACCCCATCTAATCCTCACGGGCTTGAAAATGGATATGGTATTCCTATTGGAGAAAGTTTAGATATACATGCTGCATTAAAAAAATCTGGTAGATCCTTAGGATCTTGGCATCGAACTAAACGTGATAAAAAGAAAACATGATTAGATTTTAAAAAGATATATATACCAAGCATCTTTATTATTATTTTACATCGTTACCTTTGACATTTATTTCATTAAAAATTACAAAAGATATAATATTATAAGTTATTATTAGATCGATATATCTATTAAATCCAAGTATTGACGTTTAATTAAATCTTGATGAAAAATAATTCCTTATTTAATTATAATTTGTTTCGACGTTATTACAGTCGTCATTCGTCATTCGTAGATTTTCTCATCGAAAATGTCTAAATCAACGAAACGTAAATATGTTGCGAAAGAAGTTGAAGACATTTTCCTCCCAACAGAATCTCAATCGATCGTCAAAGTTGTTGGATCACGTGGCAATAATCTCCATGAGGTTGTAAACTCGGCTGGCGAACAATATCTCGTATCAATGCCAGTGAAATTTAGACGATACATTTGGATTAAAGCAGGAAACTTCGTATTAGTCGAACCGATTGTGGAAGGTGCTAAAGTTAAAGCAGAAATAGTCAAGGTATTAACACGAGTAAGTTTTCATTGTAGATACTACACACATGCGAATAATGCAATTGAAAATACAATATCATTACGTTTTTTTATTTTTATTTTTTAGGATCATATAAAATGGTACCGTGCACAGAAATGTTGGCCATTAGAATTTGACGAAACGGAAAATAAAAATCAATCTACCCTAAACCATAATAATCTGTTTGTAAATACTAATAGGATAAGCACTAAAAATTATAATACGCCGAGTGATTCAGAGACGAGTAATTCAGAGAATAGTGATTCAGAGACGAGTTCTGATGAATGTAATAAATAATATAAAATTTGTAATAAAATTTTTCGAAAAAAACTTGTTAATAATTTTAGCGCCATATTCAATGAACAAATATCCTTATTTTATTACAATAGTACTATATAAGATTGTTAATAGGTGTTCTCCTATACCTAAATAATTTTTTTACAAAAATATTAATTTTAAAATGTGATCATTATTTTATCATAAAAGATTCGAACAATTGATTTTACCGTATCTTCCTCCTATAATAATATTATAATAAATGTCATAGTAATTGGTTTTTCTTTAGAAACAAAAGTTGTTGAGTGAATATCTGACGTATCTACAGGATGTCTCAAACTTAGACGACCAGATTGCGAGGGTTTAATCTACATCTGAATAGAAGAAAAAATATATTCTGCAAGATTTGTTAAAGAATTAAGAAGAGATTTTGTATAAAAAAAATGAGTATCTACGTATTTTCCATTAGAGTACATGAAAGGCCGACTGTGTTTATCAGTTCTGCATAGATTAGGTGTTATTTTTTTTTATCATACACTAACATATCATTTTCGTATCATTAATAAATCCTTCTATTAAATAATATGATCTAATAAAAAAAAATTAGCATAAGTTTTTAGACACATTTTAAGGTGTATTTATCGATTTAAAATAAAAACAAAATTAGAATATTTGTTTTAATGGATCACCCTGCGGGCAGGTACTTTGAAGCGAGTTTAATATTTGTTATTTGTTTGTTTTTCTTAATCTCGTCTTTATCTTCAAATATTTCAAAATGTCTAAAATATTGAACAAATATTAATTACTTTTCTTACAATGATAAGTGTATTCGTTATTCACGTTTCTAAGAGATTAGTAATCACCTAATCTACACGCAAAATAGTTAGATTACGTAAACTATCATATAATATAAAATGGGTAACCGGGTAATATAATTTTAATCCTCTTCTATAATATAATGAAAGCTTTAAAAAAAAAATAAATTTTTATTGTACGGCTAATTGACAAGACGAATTTTCACAGGAAAATCAAATATTTCGTAAGCTTAATAAATGACGGTAGTACAGATAAGACTATGATATATACTGTATATACTGATACAGTGCATAAATTAATCTTATTGTTAGAAAGTTAATGTTATTTCGAATGGGAAAAGTAGTAGGCATCTTTTATCATCTAAATTTATAAAGTGATACTTGATGAAAGCGAGTATTCAATGTTATCATTACCGATTATTAAAGTCAGTTAGTATGTTTCCGTCCGTTGAGGAAGATTAATGTGAAAAGTTCTACGACGAAGATTCGCAAAGTCAAACACAGTCATCTACGACATTCTAATTGTTTGCAAACAAGTCAATCATAAACATTAGTTCTTCGCAAGAATTTATTTTCATATTTCTTATTAACACACGAACAACGAGTTAAACGTATATTAAATAAAATACACTAAAGAGAAAAAGAAAGTATGTAAAAAAGGGTTGATCTATGTAAAAAGATGTAATGGAAAAAAAGTACGATTGAACTAGTGCGTAAGAAGATCATTTTATCGGTGAAATGCGATTACTCGTCAGTCAAATCCTCGCCAAACGAAAGATCAATAAATGACGTTAGGTGTAACGAGAGTTAAATGTAACAAAGTAATGTGAATAATTAGATGTTTAAAAAGGAGAAGATCATATTTTCAGTTCGATACGAATACTTATATATTTTGGATTTGGATTAATATTGGATCCTTAACGAGGAGGATTTTAATTATTTTTCACTTTTATAATACCATTCAACATGTTATCGTTTCTCATAACGAAATATACACGTTGCGTCAACTGATGTTTCATTTTCAAAGAAATAATTTAATGTTAATTACAAGTTCGTTATTGTGGTACTCGAAGAAAAACTTCTTTCCGACAAGATGGATTTTAATAAAATTGTTGGCAAAGAAAATGATGATTATTTGGACAAGGAGGATATGAAAAATATGACGGAGTTTGAATTTCTCAGAACAGTTTTAGGTCCAAAATATCTTCCTATGAGCATGGTATTGCCTTTAACTACCGTTTATCTGGCAATATTTGTGTCAGGGATTTTTGGCAATATAGCTACTTGCACGGTTATAGCGAAAAATTCGTCTATGCAAACCTCTACGAATTATTATCTCTTCAATTTGGCTATTTCAGATTTGACTTTACTTATACTCGGTAAGCTTACTATAGGTAAAACATCAAAATCATTTGACTGTAGACATTTTAAAAAGAATCTTTCACGGTGCATCGAACAAATACAAGGTTAATGTTTTCTAAAATTAATTGAATCGACGGTGATAAAACTCTTTAACGTTTCACCTATCCTCCATCTTGATCTCTTTTTTTTTATATTCATTTTACGTCAAATGAACGATGATATCCATCGGGCGAGTTGTTTTACTCTAATTAAGGAAAAAACATTTTTGATGAAAGATAATTTTTGATTATCGATCAAGATATGTTCGTGACTGAGATTAATTCGATTGGATTTTTATGATCGTCAAATACTTTTTTTTTCTCAAGTAATCTAAAGTTTTAAGATTACGATGACGCAAATGCACTTCATGCAAATCTTATTGTTCTTTTTCTTTTTGTACTTATTTGTTTTTTTTATAAATTTTGAAAAGAGAATAAAGCTCGTTGAAAATGAAGATATTTTACAAATCAGGGAGACGTTCGATTTCAATACGCGATAAGTTTTCCTTTTTCTAAAAATGTTTAATGTGAAGATAAGAGTTTTTAAATTAATCTTAGCTTTGTGTGTTCTTTGTACACTCGCGATTTTATCTCGTCTGTGTCTTATTTATCAATAGTAAGGTTGCTTCTATTTACGTCATTACGAGACACCTCAAATCACTGTCAAACTGCTATCGCCTAATGAAAGTTCAGCCTTTAACTTTGATACAAAATTTAGTTAACGAAGATTAAATCAACTTTAGAAAAATTTCGAAATTGAATATAACATTTGTTTATAAAGTAGAAAAAAAAAACAAAAAAGGATAATAATATATTATATAAACTTTTTTGTTACGCGTTAAGAAATATAATACAATGAGATTGGTATAGAAGAGATTTTAATTATATTTTCTTGAAAATTACAATCCGTCGAAGTTAAATAATATCAAAAAGGTCTACGCGAAAAAGTTAGAAAGTTTTACTTTATTTCATATGAAACGTGATCAAATAAAAATATAAAAAGAATACATCTACGTAGCATACCGTAAACTTTCACAATTTGTATTCTATTCCCATTTTTGAAATAGTTAACGAGAAGAAAGAACAAAAAGTGAAATGAAACGAGATAAAATAATAAGTAAACAATAAATGAAATAGATTCACATTAATTATTAACTCATCGTAATTATTGATTTAATTTTATTCGAGAAACGTTAATTAATCGTTTAACCTACCGCAAAAATCGTTAATTTCATCAATCTGAAGAGAAAACAAATTTGTTGATCAAATAAACGATAATGTAATGTAGCTTGATAATGTAATCAAAATATGATAAATTTCTTTACTATCCTTAATTGAATATAGATCAAAATTGTATAATGTATAATAAAATAAGGAATATTTAAATGTACGAATATTAAATCGAAACATCTTCAGGTCTGCCTAATGAACTGAGCGTATTTTGGCAACAATATCCATGGACTTTGGGATTAACACTTTGCAAGATCAGAGCATATGTATCCGAAATGTAAGAAACTTTCTCTAATCATTCATTTCTTTAGCAATACTTTTTAATCTTAGCTTTTATGTATTTTCTCTGCAGGTCCTCTTACGTATCAGTTCTTACGATAGTAGCATTCTCCATGGAAAGATATCTTGCCATTTGTCATCCCTTTAGAGTTTACACCATGAGTGGATTGAAAAGGCCAATACGTTTCATTTTCGCTGCGTGGTCTATCGCTTTAATATCGGCGTTACCATTCGCCATTTATACTAAGGTCAACTTTGTCGAGTATCCTCCAGGTTAATAAAAAAAAAAACACAACGTGTTTTTGGCACAACGTTTCGTATAAATATTATTAATTTTTGTTGTTCCTTCTACGATATCCATTAAAATACGCATAACTAATATATCACGCAAAAATGTCTATACTATTCTACAATAATAATATTAATATTAATAATAATAATAATTAATTTCAATATATGTTTATGTATTCAGAATCGGGCAATTATTCAACAGAATCAGCGATTTGTGCTATACTCTCGACTAATATGCCGAATTTTCCTCTTTACGAGATAAGCTGCATCATATTTTTCTTTTTACCTATGCTCGTTATTCTCGTTGTTTACACGAGAATGGGTTTAGAAATACATAGGAGTACGAAACGCGTAGTAGGGCCGATCATTCACAGCTCGATTCACGGAGAAACGCGACAGGTTCAATCAAGAAAGTCAACCATCAGGATGTTAAGTATACCTTGTCGTTCCTCCTCTTATTAGAATGATGAATTTTCATAAATTTACGTGATAAACGATGTATTTGCGCCCATATATATATATGTTATTTTTCTTTGTGTAGGTGCCGTCGTCGTGATGTTCTTTTTATGCTGGGCACCTTTTCATGCTCAAAGATTACTTTACGTTTACGCAAATGATTCCGATTATTATCCCGACTTGAACGAATGGTTATACATATTGAGCGGATGTCTCTATTATTTTAGCACAACGGTTAATCCGATTTTGTATAATTTAATGAGCGTAAAATATAGGGATGCTTTTAAACAAACTATTTGTTGCAAAAGGAAGTTAAGAAAAAGTTGGACCATCGCGCCACCCGATCTTTGTCGATGCGAATCTTACGAAGAAGCACATTTGCCAAGATTCATGTGCTCAATGAGGTTTGCCATATGATTAAAAAAATAATAATAAATCAAAAATGAAATTATTTAAATTTGATCAAAAATTTGTTGGTATTGTTTTTTATTTTTTGAAGGTATACATTTGGTCAAGCGAAGCAAGTATTTCGATTTACATCGAATCGAGATAGAGTTGTACGAAATAGGATTTCACGAGATCTTTATGGTGAAATTCATAAATCTAGGAACGAAGATTCCTCGAAATCTTTATTGAATAACAACGGACATCCTGTTGTTCAAGAACAAAGCAGTATAACGTCGGAGAGTACAACGTCAAAAATGATTGTCAAAGAATCAGTCTCAACGGCTAGTAGTTCCGTTTTATAAAGATTATGATTGTGTATTTAGATAATTCAATGATTTGGCTATTATTCGAAATATTTCTATTAGCTTTAACCTCACTTGCTTTTTGTTTTGATTCTTTATACATTTTATTAATGATTTTTTTTTATTGGTAAAAAATTTTTAAGCACAAAATTGAATCAGTATTGCTGAAACAGTGAAATGTAATTATATTTTATTTTAATTCTTCTTTTTATTAAATCGATCATTAAAAAAAAAATAAAACAAAGTCCTAATAATAATAGGCGAAGTAAAAAGTTCTGAGCGTTTTTCGTTGGATGGCTTTAGTGAGCTAATCTCACGGTGTATACATGTCATTCTATACTGTGACTTAAAGACTTCATAACGCTTTAAAAAAAGTACTTTAACAGTTTTGTGTTTAGTGAATCCAGTTGTGTGTTAGAACGTTCCAAAATGAAGGTAAAAAAAGAAAAAATTTTATACATTCTTCAGTACCACTACGACCAAGGGGAAAAAGCGGAGTGGCGGCCAAAAGAATTTGTGTTGTTTATGGACCCAGTACAGTATCGAAAGCAACAATAAAGCGTTGGTTCCAATGCTTCCGTTCTGGTAATGTGGACGTCGAAGATGAGGCACGCTCTGGTAAGTCAATCGTTGAAAAAGTTGAGAAGATCATGGAAATCGTCGAGTCAGACCGGCATGCGAGCACTTATTCCATTGCCCCGGAATTGAAAATTAGCCAGAAAACCGTTTGGAACCATTTGCATGAGGCTAGTCTCAAGAAGAAGTTCGATGTATGGGTGCCACACAAATTGACGCAAAATAACCTTTTTGAGCGAATTGATAGCTGCAATTCTTTGCTGAAGCATAACAAAATCGATCCATTTTTGAAGTAGATGATGACTGGCGATGAAAAATGGGTCACATACGAGAATAACAGGCGAAAAAGATCGTGGTCCAAGCGCAGTGAGCAAGCCCAAATGATCGCCAAGCCCAGATTAACGATCAAGAAGGTTTTACTATGAGTTTGGTGGGATTGGAAGGGAATTTTCTACTATGAGCTGCTCTCATCGGGCCAATCACTCAATTCGGACCTATACTGTCAACAACTGACCAGATTGAAGCAGACGATCGACGAGAAGCGTCCAGAATTGGCCAATAGAAAGAGTGTTATGTTCCATCAAGAAAACGTCAGGCTATACGCATCTTTAACGACGCACCAGAAGCTCTGAGAGCTTGGATGGGAGGTTACATCGCACCCGTCGTATAGTTCAGACCTGGCACCAAGCGATTATCACCTTTTCAAGCATTTGTAAAATTTTCTTCATGGTAAAAAACTGGCCTCAAAAGAGGCTTATGAAAATGAACTTGTCTAGTTTTTTACCAATAGGAGCGAGGACTTCTTATTAGACTTTCTTATTATCCTTATAGGAATTATGAAATTTCCTTCAAAATGGGCTAAAGTTATCGAACAAAACGGCGTATATTTGATCTAAATAAAAAAATTCTAACTTTGTTAATTTAATCGTCGAAATAAAGAGATAAAACGCTCAGAACTTCTTACCTCATCTAATATTTGTTCCAGTAAACATCGATAATAAAAAGAAAAGGAAATAATTATCGAGAGATGTAATATTATTGGATATAAAATATTATAATGATTTAGAGGTTTCTGCCAATCAGTCAATTTAACGATAAATCACCAACAAGACTTACTATATTTTCTCCGCTTTAATCTATTGGAGTAACAAAAAAAAAACTCCAAGTATTGTTATATAAAATTACTTTTATCTCTCTTTTTAATTTCGCATAAAATTTCTTTCATTTGATATTCCAAACCATAGTAATTTGCTATTTTATTTTCAAACATATTTATTTAAATTCACAAAGCCGATGATTGATTTTGAATTAGAGCAAAGCGAAATCAGTGAACTTTAATTCATTTGCTCTTCTCTCTCTCTCATTCTCCTTCTTTTAATCTGTTGCATTTGTTAGCATAACATGTAGGGTTTCTCTGTCAATACATTTCAAAGTTTATCCGTTATATACCAAATTGAAAATCACATGCATATAACGTGACAAAGAACTTTTAACACTAATGGAATTCAAAGCTAGAAAAAAAGAAATGCGTAAAATCGAATCCAAATGATTGATCCCTTCTGTTTCCAAATGATTGATATCTAATATGGCTAAAGATTTTAATAATAAATATTTACTATTCAATATAACAAAAAAAATAATTGTTTTATATTTTTGAAAGATTTTAATATTATTTAAAATATTTTTTAAAGATTATAATATTGTAATATTTTACAAATATTTACATTATTATTTATATAAAGTCAACTTCGTTGATATCAACTTCTTATTAACTTCAAATCATGTCATATTGGCATACCTAAATTTTGGTCAAAATGTTAAATTTAACCTAAACCATCTAATTATAGTTGACCCAATTTGTCACACTACATGAATTAACATGAATAAAAACTCTATTTGTTCCGTACTTTTAACACTATTTAAAGAAACTGTGAAATTAATCATAATCGGACCTGTTTTGACCATTTTCAAATGTATCTTTCCGGATATTATTTTGAGATTACGTAATAAACGTTCACCAATACCGGTAATATATATAACCATCCTATCGTTAATAATTATATTAGTTTTTGAAAATATTACGATGTGAATTTTATTTCAAAATTATGAACTTGGACAAAAATGAAGGAACTTTAGGGTATTTGTACTCGATAAAATCATATTTCAAGTATTTCTCTCTCTCTCTTTCTCTCTCTCTCTCTCTCTCTCTCTCTCTCTCTCTTTCTCTCTCTATCTCTCTCTCTCTATCTATCTATCTCTCTATTTTTGTTCTCCATATTTTTCTATCGATTCAATTATAATAACTCAAATAAATTACTGTTGAGTTATTTGAGGTCCAATCAATAAATGATGAGCAAGTAAACTTAATAATATTTATTAAATAATAACAAAAAAGAAGAAACACTATAATAAAGCTATGCATTGTGCGTTTCGGAGCAGCTCTCTTCTTGCATACCGTCACATGCGGTCGCTCTTGGCTCTCTGTGTCTTATACAATATACTATACAACTAATAATGCGTTCGCAACGCTCACTTTTTGATACGGTAGAAATGTATACTACTTTATTTTTTATCAATTACAAATTTATTTTCGCTGATTTTTTTGGGGGTTTCTCGAAAATCGATTGACATCAAACTCTTCCTTTATTTTCGTACGATTTACATAACTGTCCGGAGTTTTCGTTTTTATCCACATTCATCTGTTCGCAATGTGTTGTTTTTTTTCTTAATAAAAAGAAAAGAAAAAAGAGAGAAAAAATACGTTTTGCAAACTTTAAGAGACGAGGTGTTTCAATTCGATTGATTAATACGACTAAATAAATTTCGAATGATGATGAGTCAAGCAACGATAATATTCAACGTAAAAAAAAAATTATTTCTGTGTCTGATAATTCATTCGAAAAAATATTATATTTAAAATGGTTACAAACAAATTCACGTTAGATGAAATCAATTATCGTTAAATTTATTGCACTTTTAAACGTATAACATCTAAACATGATAAACTTTGTAGTTTAAAGTTACAAAAATCAATACGATTCCCATTAATTGACAAAGTCGTATCTACCAGAAATCAACTAACTAGCTCATCCACATTCGAAACTAGTATAGCACGTGATTTTACAAGGAGTCGGTTAAGGCGTGTACCCCCAGATTTTTTTGAAACTTTACACACTTGTAGATGTTGATTAGTATTATCACGTACCGGTAGTTGTTCCGTCGGAAATTCAACCCTTTTCGAGATATCGACCAATAAAATTTGAATAAAAAACTGAATATTCATTTTTATTTTTTTTTTTCAATTTTTTATGTTGATATTTATTTAAAATAATGTTTCATATATTATTAGGTGTACAAATAAGTTCTCGCCGTTCTTATTAAAAAATTAGGCATTTAATGACTTTAACCGATATAAAATTGCTTGCTGAGTTACTCCTAATGTAAGTGCAAGTTTTTCTTGCGTTTGACACGAATCTTCAACCAATAATGCTTTCAATTCCGCATATTCGTACACTTTCGGTCTTCCGTTACGTACTTTGTCTTCAACGTCAAAGTCACCGTTCTTGAACTTCAAAATCCATCCATAACAATATCTTTCACTTAAGAAAACCTCGACATATGCTTTTACAAGCAATCGATGCGCATTAGCTGCAAATTTCTTCAAATTAAAAAATTTAATCAAAAGTTCCCGCAACCCTGACGCTTATTTGTCTCCAAACTCGACATTTTCGAACGAAACAAAATATCTGATACTGATACAAAATCATTAATATATCAAGATTATGTTGTCGAGAGATATCCAACCCTACAATATGACATTTTACATTAGACAATTTTAACCATAAGTTAAATATAAAGCCATATTTTGTTAGACGGCGGAAACTTATTTGTACACCCAATAACATTTTTTTTTCTTTCTTTCGACAGTATGTTTTATTACTTTTATGAAAATTAAAATGTGAAATATCTTGTATTTTTTTTTACTTCCGATCAGTTAAGTTTCCTTTTGCCTAGAACTGTACTCAACAAACGAATACAGAACGGGGGGAAGGGGGAGCGAAGATATCTTTATCGCCTTTTCTTTATAATAAGAAAAAAGGAAACCTTGCTTTAAGCAATGCTTTATCGATTAATAAATCATTTCTATCAGTCATTAGTCCCTAATCACTTCATTATGATTTTTTCCAAACGGATTCGCCATATATTGCAGATCTTTTATTTTAGCTGACATCTTTATTTTCTTACAATTCTTTGGAAAGAGAAAAAAGTTTCTTTGTGAAACATTTTTTCTTTTTCTCTACCGATAATCACATTAAATCAAACTTTATCCGTAACTTCGAACGTTAATAATTATAATCGATTTCAAACAATTTTATTATTTATTTAAGAATATAAATATTTTAAAATAGAAAAACAATTGAAGTTAATTGTAATTTACTTGGACAACTTTTGCAGCTTCTTTATTATGTTCTCGTGATCGGCACGGTGATCCTATTTCTGGAATCTTATTCCCAAGTATTCGAGCCACCTTACAGAGGTGGTTGTTTTCACGTTCATTGGTTTCAAGTTCATTCGCCCAACCACGCGAGAAGAATAGCTATGGTTAACAGGGTAGATCAAATGGAATATCTTTACTACACTCGTCCGTTCGTTTATTGTTCTCGGAAGGATGTGATACATTTTTTATCTGCATACAATTAAAGGAGTAAATATAAAATGGTCTTTTTGAAATATGAGTCATATGAGCGTGAACAAAAATTGAATTTCGTCTTGAATAAAAGGTAAAATATTATAACAATATTTCCTTATATAAAATTGTATTTTTCATGATACAGTGACGTAGTTCACAATCATAAATATATTAGTTTGGGAAAAAAGAAATCCATTATTTTAAGCTTGAAATAAACGCAAAAATAATGCATTTCTTTATCTCCAAACTAATATTACATTATTATACTTGTTTTCTACTGCACCGAAGTTCATACGCACACGTGTTAGTGTTGCGTGTTTTATTTTATTTTGTTTTGTTTTTTTTTCGTAAAACGAAACATTGAATTTAGAAGAAATTTAATATTCTTTCCTGCAGGATTAATTCTATAAATGAAAACTGTTTCTTAATACGATTATAGCTATCATCTGATGGGATGGTAGTAAATAACGCGTCAGTATCCTCGAGTACGTGAGGAAAATTGATTTCAACAGAGATTGCATTTAAGAATTACGTGCGAGTTAATCGATAATTTAATTAATCAATCTAACACACACACTATGGAAGTAGAGAGAAAGAGAGAGAGAGAAGAATCTTATAATCGATAGAAGTAATTCATTATCCTGTGGTAAATGTATTGACGAATATTAAATAACTCATTATATCTGATATCTGATTAATTATCCAGATTTATCATACGATTCATATGGTTATTCATTATATTTTAATTTATCGTTGCCGCTACAAACAATGGTGAAATTTCAAAAGTTAAATTGTTGAAGTAAAAATAAAAGAACAAAAAACAAATTGAGAGAAACGAATAACATAATTTTTGGTTATAAGTAATAATTTTATAATAAATGTTGATAAATATAGAATAGAAATTTGATGAATTTTTTTACTAGGAAAGTATTTTTTGATTATAAATAAAGGTCCAATTCGAAGACTCGCTTGGATTGAAAATAAGGGTTGGGGATGCGTGGTAGATGGGACGCGTGGGAAAACGCGGATGAAAATCATAGCAGTAGTAAGAGCTAGCTCAGTGATCATCCACTGGTTCACGGGATGTCGACACGGAAGCTCGAAAATCGATCTTCATTGTTAAACTTTCGTATATCTTTTCGAACAAAATTTTTTCTCAAGAATAACAAACAAAATCTTATAAAGCTATAAATTTTTGCATGAAAAATAATCGTGATACGGTTTCGTGATGATGTCGAAGGATTTGATCGATGTTTCACGTACGGAAATCGTTATGCGAGTTATCATAAAAATTTATTTAAAAATCTAAACAATCATGAACAGTTCAGAACGAATCGAAAGATTTTTTTCTTATTTACAATGAAATTTAATACGATTCTATAGTGTTACTCAACGAGATGATCGAAATAAGTTGGAATCGTTGTTAAATCGATATTGAAAAATAAAAAGGAATTATTTGTGAGTTCGATTAATTAATTCGAGAAAAAAAAATCTCGATATTCAAGAGGTATGAATATTTCAAGCAGTTACACGGTCCCATTAAGCAATATTACGGAACTTACGAATTTGGACGAAACAGAATATTTGCAAAAGAAACTGGGCTCGAAATATTTGCCCCTTCAATTAGTTTTACCAATTACGTTCGTTTACGTTACCATTTTCGTAACCGGTGTATTCGGTAATATAATGATATGTATCGTCATCAAAAAAAATCAAACTATGCAAACCGCTACGAATTATTATCTCTTCAACTTGGCTATTTCTGATCTTCTATTATTGGTTTTAGGTGAGTGTTTCTCTTTAAAGAAAAACTCGTTCCTTATTAATTTTAAATAAAGTTAAAGGAATGTTTATTCTCGTTAATTGTTAATTAACTTGTATAAATGTTAACGAGTATTGTATAGATTGTCCAGTTATTCTATAAAATGCACATAAAGTTTTGGTAAATCTATAAAGTATGCTTCATTTGGATGTTTTTAGAAATTAGAGTAAGAGGAAAGTGATTTTAAGTTTTTGCAAGTGAAACGAATGATGGAAATTTAAAAATACGTACAAAATATCCTTAATAATTTTTGGATCAATTTATAAAATAGATCATTCGACAAAACTTTTTTTTAAATTGAAATAATTTTTCATTTTTCTTTTATCTCTTTTCTATTTGGAAATAAAACGACGCGTACATTTATCGCGAAGTTTGAGCAAAAATTGTATCAATCACTTTCCCGTCATTTTGAGAGAAGATAAATTTGCGAGTAGTCTGGAATAAAGTCTTTACTTTATGTCACCCCCATTTTTTTTCTCTCTCTCTCTCTCTTTCTCTCTCTGAGCTCGATATTATTATTACTTTAAACGATTCAGTTATTTCTATTAAGAGAAAGGAAAAAGTTTGGTCTATCATTTAACAAAGTTCATTAGCAAACTTAAAAACATTGCTAATAATAATTGCGAGAAACTTCTTACAATATTCTTTCTTATACTTTTCATTTGAAATTCAAATATTTTTCTTCTATCATTTCTTCGCTACATAAACGAAGAAACAAATAAATGTTATTGAAATTTTTGCAAATGAACAAGAAAATATGCGAATTGAAAAGTAATTTCATTTTCACTACAATTAAAATATTTGTTCTCGTATAATCTTCCTTAAACTAGTTCCATTTCTACCATATTTTCATCGAAAATTTTAATATCGCGTTTTAAACTTGAGTTCATTCTACTTAACGTCAAAACTTTCTATCGTCTAAAAAAGATGTGCTGTCACGTACAAAAATCGCAGCAGCAGCAGTAAATTCTCTTGGAACTCAATTAATTTGGATTTAAAAATAGGATCCTTATGTGAAATGATTTAAAGTACTCGTTAGTTGATTGACATTCCACGTTATATCGAAAATTTATTAAAAGCATCCACTTATTTCATTTCACTTAATTATTGCACTACCTATTTTATCATTTAATATCATTTGAATATCTAAGCTTCGAAATTCTTCATAAGTAGTCGGTTATTCGATTTGAGTATTGGATTCGTTTAAAGCTCTTGTTTTAATAACGTATGAAGATTAATAGAGACACGTGAAAGAGAAGAAGAAAAATAATAATAGGAGGAAGAAAGGAAATATTCGTTAAATGTAATCAATGGGAATAAAAAGTAATTGGATAAAAGAATAGAAATGATTGTCTACCGAGAAACATCAAATCATAGATAATGTACGATAATCTAACTTTCTCGTAATATATATAATAAGTTCATACTTTTTCTGTTATTTTTTTTTTATACAATTTATTTATCTGATAAATTTATTGGCACAAAGCAGGAAAATACGTCTAAAAATTCGAATCACCTTCTTATCAAAGAAAACTAGAATAGTTAAAAAAGAAAAAAAAAGATTTATCGATTGCGTGCGAATATGTGACGTATAAAATTTTTATATTTGCGTGTATATACGCAAAACATAGATAAGCAATTTATTGCTTTTTGATAATATTCTAACAAAGATAAATTTATATATATATTAGGTGTTGGAATTAATTCGTAGCGTTTGATGAGAGATGGCGTGGTTATTACAGTATTTTGTTTTTACCTCCAGAAACGAATTTATCGTAAATCAGCTGTTATTAGGTATTTTTTTACAACACATCTTATTTTTCAAAACGGCCGGAATGGAGCAAAAGGCACGATAAAGTTATTTTACTGCACGACAATGCTCGACCTCACGTGGCGAACGCAAGTGAAAACATACCTGGAAACATTGAAATGGGAAGTCTTAACCAACCCGTCGTATTCTCCGGATATTGCCCCTTTGGATTACCACCTGTTTCGATCAATGGCTCATAGTTTATCAGGGGAAAAATTAACATCTTATGAGGATTGTCAAATTGGTATTTTTTTCGACGGGGTATTCGACAGTTACCTGAAAAATGGGAAAAAGTAGTGGCAAGCGATGGGCAGTATTTTCAATAATGTAATTTTTTACTTTCATTTCAAATAAATCGTTATTTTGTAAAAAAAACGCTACGAATTAATTCCAACACTTAATATATATATAAAATACTTACATTGATATACCCATATGCGCAAAAAAAAATATATATATAAGAATAAGGACATAAAGGGTGCTTGGAAGACGCATAAATTCTTTAAAATAGCGTCATATTTTGTAACGCCTCTTGTTAAGATTACCCAAGGATAAAATGCTCTCGGTAAAAAATGACGCTTCCTAACGTATATATTTTATCATATTATTATATTTAAAATTTTATTTTTTCTTCTTGTTATATATTATTACATAAAAATTATAGACCGATAGGAATTACTAAGAAAATTACAAATGCTCATCGTATATAACGATAGAAATAATCTTGACAAAGGGTACAATAATAGCACGCCAATTAACCCTTCTAAGTTAGAACTTTATCCCTTTGTTTCACTGTTTCACAGGTTTACCAAATGAATTGAGCATTTTCTGGGAACAATATCCATGGCAGTTTGGATTGTACATGTGTAAATTACGAGCCTTTGTATCGGAGATGTAAGGATGAAATTTAATTCATGGGCTTAACGATTATCATCTTTATTCTCGTATAAATATTTTCCTTTATTTCTTTCTTTCCCCCCCCCCCACTCCCGCCTCTCCCATCCTTCCTTTTCTCTTTCATATTTTTAAGGTCCTCTTATGCGTCGGTACTCACTATAGTGACGTTTTCCTTGGAAAGATATTTAGCTATTTGCCATCCTTTGCATCTTTACACCATGAGTGGTTTAAAACGACCAATTAGATTCATTTTGGGTACTTGGATAGTGGCTCTGATTTTTGCTATTCCATTTGCCCTTTATACGACCGTTAACTACGTCGAGTATCCTCCAGGTGATATTATTATTAAATAACTACTATTGATCATCATATTGACATAGTTATTTATTTATTAATATATTAACGAAAAATCTTGTTCTTGTTTAACGTTCAGAATCAGGAAGATACTCGGAGGAATCAGCATTATGTGCGATGCTGTCACACAATATGCCAAACTTTCCACTTTATGAATTAAGCTGTATAATATTCTTTTTAATCCCTATGGTGTTTATAGTTGTTCTCTACGTGCGAATGTCTCTTAGAATACAAAGGAATACTCTTGGCCACAGAATCGAGGGTTCAGTTCACGGTGAGACGAGACAAGCACACTCACGAAAGGCCATTGTACGCATGCTTAGTAAGTCAAAGATTTCGATTACTAAGGTAACCTAATCTATCAATTTGCTTTACATATACATCATATGCTTTGACGATGATGTATAATCGAAATTATAATTTATACGAGAGTTTGAAAACAAATCTTAGAAAATATTTGATGTGCAACAACGTGATTTGCGGGAAAAAACAGGAAAAAACAAAAAAGAAAGAAAAAGAAAAGAACAATAAACTTTCTTTACATTTCATTAACAACGCGCTCGTAACTATTTTTTTTCTTTTTTTTTTTTTTTTTAACTAATCGAAAAGGAAGGATTCGAAATTTGACGTTTATCTCCGAATTGCACGTATTGAATAATTCTGTCATTTAATATGAGTAAACGTTTGAAACTTGATTTAAACACCGTAGATAACATCTCTCGTGTAATTGAGAGATAAAATATGATTTACATGTGAAAATCCATAATAATCACGGTCTTCTTTAAAAAGATAGCTTGTGATTAACAGAACTGAAAGAAGTTTGCCAAATGAAACACGCGATACCCTATGTCAAAACGTACTTCTTCAATTAGAACAAATAGGAAATGAGGATAGTGTTAAAATATAATAAAACTAACAATAAGTTTTTTAGGTGTTTTACACGTGTACATGTATACATTAATAATCAATAACTGCAATTTGCAGACAATCGGAAAAAGATTCTTCTTTTCGATCTTAAACAAGATATAACTTTGAAATTTATACATAAAAAATTTGCATAAATTTCTATGTTTAACGTAAATATTATATTTTTTATCACACACGATTATAACAAATGGAAAAATCACGGTTTTTTTCCAATCGGTAAGAAAAATTAAATAAAAAATGACAAATCGTACGGTCGTTTCTTACTCGCGTAAATATTATTTTTCTTTAATTATTATACGCGATCATAAAAAACGGTGAAGTATCATATATTTTTTTCTGATCGGTAAGAAAAATGACATATTCATCTGTCACACGTCTTTCGCGTAATATAACCGTATTTTTATTTATATAAATGATGTAAAGCGAAATAGGTGAAGCGTTGACCATGGGAATGTTATTCGTTATGCACGCATGTAGGCAACATGACATATGTACATACAAATGTCAAAATTCGAAAATGAATGTTATTACCAAAAAAATGTAATTAATGCGTACGAACGTGTTTCATCGATAAGATGAAACGATAAACATTTATTCAAAGATTTATTTTTTGCTTTCGAGAGCACTCGATGTACTTTCTTTTTTTTCTTTTTATTTTTTACCATAAGATTTTTATTTCTATTTAATGAGAAAAAAGGAAATAATACGTAAGAGTCCTATTTACATAAATACGTTTCAGTCGCCGTTGTGGTAATGTTCTTCGTCTGCTGGGCACCTTTTCACGCACAAAGATTGCTTTACGTCCATCGAACGTCATACTTCAACGATATAAATGAATGGTTGCATCCGTTGAGTGGGTGCCTTTATTATTTCAGTACCACCGTAAATCCAATTTTATATAATGTCATGAGCGTTAAATATAGGACAGCATTTAAAGAGACACTTTGGTGTTCGTCAGTGAATCTTTCCACTCCACCAGACGGTAACAATAGTGTCACGGTTTACGATTGTGAAACTGGTAAAGAATTTCGTATGATGCCTATCAGGAGTTCGCGTTACAAGAGGAGTATCAAAAGGCAAAAATTAAAAAAATCGTGTATACGTAAAAAAATTTGGAAGGAAAATATTTATATCGGTTATTCATTATTTTTAGATGTGATTCGAGCGAACAGTCTAATATTTCGCGACGATCTTTGAAAAATTCTCAAAGAAGTATTACCGAGGACGATGAAAAAAGTTCTCCCATCGAAACTTTCATGGACGATAATCCATCGATCATTACATCTACGAAATCGTCACTCGTCGTACGATCGTATAACAGTCGAACAAAATGTTGGACCATTAAAAAGAATAAAAACTCTTCGAAGGAAACGAACATTTGATCCGAACTATATATATTTTAAACGAAAGGATTCGTTAAAAAAAATTCAAACATCCAATGATGCGGAAAAGTTTATCGAGGATTGATTAATTGAATGAAACTTTCAGCGAATATACTAGATCTTTTGTATGAAAGATAACAAATATTTTCTTTCGTTAGTATCGATTGTTAGTGTAAAATTCGTATAAGTTCAAAGTAAGTATATTCAAATTTGTAAAATAATTAGGAAATATGATCAATGAAATTGTTGGAGATTCATTCATGTTTTTAGATCAAAATCTAATTATATATCAATTGATCAACGTATCGTTCAAATGTGGAATCACGTGTAGACCAAAAAATTAATTATACCCTAAATGTACAAAATTTTGATTTATTGTTCCATTTGAGAAAAACACAAAAATAACAGGATATAATATTACCAATCCAATTTTACAATACAATATGTATATATATCTGTAGGATATTGTCCTATCTGTTTTTTGACAATTGAATATTGATCATTTTGCACTTTCACGATTGTTATAACATATTGAGTAACAAATGTTTTAAAGGACGTATAGTACTCCTACTCACTCATTTATGTACTTTCGAACATAAATGCACACATAAATATTTTATGCTGTAAATATACATTGCATGTACAACAATTGTATTCTCCTAAATAAATGGTTTTAATCGCGAAAATATATATGCTTAAGTTATATTGAGTTGTTCATACGAAATGGTATACAGTTGTACATTTAGAAAATGAGAAAATCAATGGTCTACTGTATAAGAAAAACCACAAAAGTATCAATATTGAGAAGAAAACATTACAATGACTTACGTACAGCTCGCAAACAAAGTTTTCCCTACAATTTTCTTTCTGAATATAACAGCCTATATTTTGCAAATATTCCTGATTTATTCATTGCACGTAACATGTTAATAATATTATTTTATGAGAGTAGTATCTTTTGTTGACGTGCTAAGAATATTTCTTTTGTAATGAATACAAAATTCTTCTTTTGTAACAAGTACAAAATTCGATTATTTTCAGAAGAAATTAGATTATGATGCCTTTATTATGTGTCTATATTATTATGGTTTTTATATTTTCCTCTTACTTTCAGTGGTCATATATTTGTTTTTCCATATCATCTCTCTAAGGAATCTACTAACCTTCGCTGCTTTTATTGTTTGAACTACTACTTCTATTGTTAAGTTTCTACTACTGGTAATTTGAATCCCTAAATAATTAAATGCCATTATACTTATTCTATGCACTTGCCTTCTATTTCTAAATTACATTAGTGTGGGCCTTTGCTTATTGCCATACATTTTGTTTCTTCAACTGAGACCTCCGTATTGAATTTTTTTGCTTTAAGATGGAAGGTATGAATCTGCCTCTACAGATTGTCTTCACTGTCGGCGATCAGTATGGCATCGTCAACGTAGTAGATTATAGTAATTTTATGGTTTCCCATTCTGTAACCTTGTTGTTTTTTTGTTTCACAAATTATTTTATTCATTATTAAATTAAATAGCAACGAGCTCAATGAGTCACCTTGTCATACTCCACCTTTTATAGCAATATATTTTGTTTCATTTATAGGTATTATAATTTTTGTTCAGTTATTGGTGTTGATGTCTTTTATTATAGTTATTATACCACTATCTATCTGTTGAAGATTTAGCAAACTCAATACATCTTTTAGCTTGACCTTGTCGAAGGGACTTATTAGATCTACAAAACATATAAATACTGGTTTGTTGTATTCTATCAACTTTTCTTCTATTTGCTTGACCATTAATGTCTGAGATGTTTCCTAAATCCTTGTTATTCTTTTGATATATTAATTTTTTATTCTTTTTTTTCTTTTATTATGGCAATCAGGAGTTTCAATGTGCTGTTCATTAGACAGATACTCCTACAATTTCTGGGTTTTTTTTTCTATTTCATTACTAATTTGAATTTCAATAAAATTTATGTGATTTAATCAAGAATTATTTAAATTTAAGAAAACATTTTACCGACAGAGTCGTTAGTAACTTTATCTGACGAGTTAAATTATAATCAACATTATCTCATGTAGTAAATAAGGTACAGTAGGGACTCGATTTCGTTTCATTTTCAAAAGTTTTGTCCCCTCAAAGTGTTTCCCTTTCTCAATAAGATTTCATCTATAGGAAATGAGGGGAATATGACAATGAAGTATGGCATATTTATATGTATGGACAATCCATGTGATGTCGGTAACATAACCTCAAAAGTACTATAAACATTTCAAAATGTAATTCATAGCAATTACCTAATTAGTTTATTAGTAGTTATTTTTTTAAATTTATAATTAAAATTAGGAATTTGATGAATTAAATGATACTATGATAATATTTAATAGTGTATTTAATTAATGGTTTTAAATTTCGCGGGCATTAGGTTCATTGTAAGTTTGATAGGTTAGTAAGTAGCAGTTGCTATTCTCATTGGTGTATAATAATACTGAAAACCCTTTTGATAAGTTTCCTTCCCCCGAGACCGAAACGAAATCGAGTCCCTATTGTCTAACTATTCCAATTATACCAACTTACGAGAAAATAATACGATACTGATTTAATTTTTATATATTTTCAATAAATATTCATAAGAATTGATAAGAACAAATAAATAAAATGTATTATGCAATTGATAAAAAATACGGATGGATTCTAATAATAAAATTTAACAATACAAATTATTTTTCTATTCTTTCAAAGGTTGGCAACTTTGCATATAACTTGTAACGACACGTTTAAATTTGTGTTTACAGTTTTATACATGAATCTATTTTAAAAGAAAATATAATTGTTTTCAGAGATAATTCTTTTAAGAAATTCTATTTTTATAATGCAAAGTAAAGTTTCTTATAAGTGAATATAAGTTCTAATAAGTTTTTATAAGTGAATTAAATGAAAATGTAATATTTTTCACAGTATTATATTTTTATTTTTATTAATATATTATTTTGTTTTGAATACAAATTTTGACCTCTTGTTAAATATGTCGAATAGACAAAATTTTTTAACACAAAAAAAACGATTTGTAAATATATTCTAAGAATGTAAAAAAATATGTTAAAATAATCACAGTTTAGAAAGAAAAGCACATGTTTCAAAAAGAGTAGTCAGAAAAATATGAACGATTTCAGTGATGATTCCTTTTCACCTTTTGCTGTTCAGCAGAAATATAGAGATGGTATGTAAAATAATATATTATAGATAATTACAATAATCTATAATCGTTTTTTAATAATTATAATAATTTATTATTTTATATATCCCAGGTTATCAGATTTCTTCTGATGTATCCGATGAAATTGAAAATACTGAAGAAAATAATGTGAAATTACCAATCATTGGTTCCCAAGATTTTGTATTAGAATTATCAGACAATTCTATAATAGAAGATACTCAAGATATTGTTACTGAAGATAGTGGAATGAATACAAGAAAGGATTCTATTATAGTTATCAGTGACTCCAGTCCTGACAATAGTTTAGATTATTTTAGTAAAATGAAGATTATTACACCAGTGATACCACCAAACACTTACAAGAGTGCAATAAGGTCTAAAAATTATACCTTGGAAATATCTGATGATTCTAACGACGATGAAACTTTTTATGAAAAATATAGAAACGTATCGACAAGAAATAGACATTTTAATAAATTTTCTAATCCTACTGACAAAATTAATTCACAGAATAAGAATTCGTATTATACTTCCGATGATAATTCCAAGGACAGCAGTATAAGTTCAGAACGCAATAAAAATACAGATGCATATAAAAATGCATATTTTAGTCCAACGTTATTAAATATACGACATAAAAATGAGAATTCTAATAAACAATTAAAAAATATATCGGAAAATGGAAAAAGTGTGAATACCCCTGTTTCCAATTATAATTTATTGAATAAATTGACTAATATTAATAGTAATAATTCTAAGAATTCAATGACTCCTACACAATTGACAAAAAGTGATTTTAATAAAATCTTCAAAAATATCAAATCGACAAGAGCTATCTATGAAAGCCCCAAAACATCTAAAGTCCCTGATATTGTAATCGATGAAACTTTAGATGAAAAAGAATTGCATCCAGCATTATTAAGCGATGATAGTTTAATAAAAAGATTTGAGAAGCCACCTGCTACAATTATAGATGAAACGACTAGCGATATTACCAACAGTAAATTTTCTGAAACAAACATGGTAACTTCGTCTAAAATATATGACAAATCAATTGACGTTCCTGTTATCAATGATCAAGCAAGGTCTTTATCAGAAAGAAAGAAGCAAGAAATTTCTAACTGGCTTATAATGACTTCACCGAATTTTCATAATGATAGTTCGCTCACTAATGTACCTGCGAGCTATAAAAATAGTGTAAGTTCTGGAAACAGTAGTTTAGAAAGATTGGAGTTGAATTATGAAACCCCGAATAACAGAGACAAAATAAGATTAAAAACTAATGAGAATAATATTGTTGTATCGGGTACAAATAATAAAACTAGTTCTGTGTCGGAATCGAAACAAAAAACATCAGATAAATTTTTACATAAACTAGATAAGAATATTCTTACGCCTTCGAGTATTGAACAGAAAAAGAAATCTACCAATCAATATGATAATGTTAATACAAAACAATCCGATAATATGAATGCTATGCAGTGTACAGATATATTAGATAAATTGTATGGTAATATTTGGAGGAATAATGCAAGTGCGTTACTTTCAATTCCTGTGGATAAACAATCAAATGTTATGAAAATAGATAAAGGTGTGCAAACAGAAAAGTAAGTTTTTATTTGTTAAAATAAGGAAATAAGAAATATGTGTAATAATATGTAAAAAAAAATAATGATTTTTATTTTAACAGAAAAGCGAAGAGTTATAAATATCATACAACAAAAATAAGTAAAACAAATGTTAAACAGAATAGATGTAATACAGAACAAAAAAAAACAAAGTATAAAACGCAAAGGAATAGTTTCATTAATGATAGTTTTTCCTCTGAGAATGAAAAAGAAAGCTTGTATCTCACCGCTTTAACAACTCCATACGCATCTGATATTAGGCCAAATAAAGTTAATACTAAATCATCTTCCGTTCAAAGGTATACTATACTTTTTTATTTAATTTTTTTAAATTTTATATGCACACAGTAAAATTTCCAAATTTATGTTTCCGCAGAGCGATTGAAATATGTGATCCTGACACAGATGATGAATGTAATACTAATTCTCGTTTCAAAGAACATACGATATTAAATAAGAAAAGATTATCGTTTAGCGATGAAGATGGTAGTTCCGATACAAGTGAATTTGATCCAAACGATGATGTTACTAAAAAACGTGTATATAAAAAAGGTAATAAAATCATACTCTTATAAGCATGATATTGTTATAAAAGAATTTTACAAATTTTTAATTAAAAATAATCTAAATTTTGCAGATATACCTAAAGCAAGAAAAAATGTAATAGTAAGAAAACAGAAAAATGTTTTGTCTGAAGAAAGCAAAACAAAGAATATGCACAGAAGTTTTTTAGCTTCTCTATCTGATTCAGTACCTCTGATCAATGCACATCCAAATGCAAAAAAATATAAGCTAGCGTATAAAAATAATAAAGAAGAACTTTGCAAGTATTTATATAAATTGTATAACGAGAAGGTTTTTGACAAGAAGTTACCAGAAGATATGTTGATAGAATGGAATGTTCGTATGAGAGGAACAGCTGGATATTGTTACAATAAAAAATCTGTTAAACCTCTAGGAGGAATTGTCAGATCTTCGAGATTAGTATTATCGACCAAGGTATGTGGCATTATATAAATTATAAATTAATTTCAATTAGTAATTAAAAACCGAAAATTTTACATAGGTTTTAGATACACCTGATAGATTAAGAGATACATTGATACATGAAATGTGTCACGCTGCTTCTTGGCTGATAAATGACATATCCGATGGTCATGGACCATTTTGGACTGGATGGTAATTTTAAAAACAAATTATTTTATTTATACTTATATATTTTATTTATTCGATTTTATTTGATATAGGGCTAACAAGGCAATGAAAGTATTTCCTGAACTTCCACCAATTCGTCGTTGTCACGATTATAAAATTAAAACAAAATTTACATACAGATGCATCGAATGCGGATATAGGTATAAAATATCAATGTTATTTTCACTTGATTTATTGTTTAATATTTTTTCTATCATTAATCTTAATCAATTGTTATATTGATTTCAAATGAATTTTAGTATTGGACGACATTCTAAGTCTTTAGATATAGAAAAGAAACGATGTGGTCATTGTTATGGTAAATTTGAGTTACTTGTCAATAAGATAACAAAATCTGGTACAATTCAAATGGAAACGCCGAAAAGGGAACCATCCGCGTTTGCACTTTACGTTAAAGAAAATTATGGTACGGTGAAAAAGGACAAGAACTTAAAGCATGCCGAGGTGATGAAAGTTTTAGGCCAAAAGTTTTCGGCAATTAAAATAGCCAAGAAAGACGTTAACAATGTTGACAATAACAGAAATTTGTTCGAATGAACTTATATTCTCTGTATTTTTGAAAAAGTTTTATATACCTTTATGTAGATCTTTTAATTACGATTTTAATCTTACCATTACAGGCACGGCACATGTTTTAACATAAGAATTTAGACGCAATTATTTGTTTGTGTAAACTTAAGAAAAATGTAATAAAGAATATGTAATATGACGCCTTGAGCCTCCATTAATCTTTTGTTATAAAATAAAAAGTATATTTATATATACATTAAGATAATCAATTGGAAATATTTAATAAAACGTTAAATATTCTCACCCCAGTGACTCGATACCAAAACAAATGTTTCGTACAAACCAATCAGAATTTAAGAAAGCCTTATGACGAATGTATATGATGCGTCAAAGTGCATCAGAGTATTTGCAAAGCAATTATTAATCATCGTATTTTAAACGATAAAATTATTTTATGATTATCTACTTTTTAATATATTATTTATGTGTATTACTCGGTGGAAAAAACGTAAGAGAAAGAAAATATAATTAAAAAAAATAGGAAGGATAATGGATAAAAATCAAATATGCCGCCATCGCGCAGCAGTCATACCAACCAATAGAAAAGTGCAGGGATTTGGTAAGAAAAAGAAAAGAACTAGATAATGGTTATACGTGCGCGCGCATTTGATAGTGGCGGCGTCGGCGGCGACGGTAGCGGTGGTAACATCGGCGTCAGCAGCGCACTCTAAAAACAGTCGTGCCGAAGATGGCGACGTGCGAGTGCTTGTGTCAGTGGAGTGTTTAAGAAAAGAGAAAGGGACCATGTTGTTACCGCGGCCAACGCACTGTTTCCCGTGATTTGCAATCGAGCTCGGTGCAAATGTAGGAATGTCAGAGGTTAAACGGGTACCCTTGCAAACCCTGGAGTTTCCGGAATCCCTGGGCCACGCCGCGAAGAAGGAGAAAAAGGGTGAGAAGGGCAAACAGCTTGCGCCCTCCTTCCGTTTTACGCTTACTTTGCCAGAGTCGAACGAGAAGGCATGCCCCGAGTTCAACTATGCGCAGCTGTACAAAGCAGCCGAGGTCAGTTTAATATTATTCTTCTTGATCGTTTCATTATTTCTATTATTTCTGCAAACGGGATGAAAAGAAATAAAAAAATGTTGACCGCGTGCCTCGATAAGGGCACAACGTACCGGCCGCATTTATCTCTGTCTCTGTCTCTGCCTATCTTCTTTCTTTCTCCCTCTCTCTTAACGACTTTGAAGAAGAAAGTGCAAAAATACGAATGGTTTGGCGTCGTCGAGGGCGACTTACAACGATGCCAGATGCATCGGCATTGCAACCTCTCTCTCTCTCTTTCCCCCCTCTCCCCCCTCTCCCCCCTAACAAAACGACCCAACTACTGTCACGCGTCCTTGTTGCCTCGCGAGATTTCTCGATGACGTTTATTCCTTTCTTCGAGATATCCTGTCTCTCTCTCTCTCTCTCTCTCTCTCTTTCTTTCTCTCTCTCTTTCTTTCTTTCTTTCTTTTTCTATCTCTCTCTCTCTTTTTGTCCCTCTCTCTCCTATATCTCTGTGCTTGCAACAAACCCACGAGAAAAAGAGATACTACTAATCGATTATATTATACGACGACGACATATATCGTATAATAACATTTTCTACGAAATATTATCAACTAAAATTTGTCCTGCAATTATTTTATATTTAGAAATATTAGTTTTGAAAAAAAAGAAAAAGAAAAAAGAAAAATTCGTTCAAATTTCAAATATAAAATCCTAGAGAAATTGTTCCTCTGCTTGGAGAAGAAGATTCAGTACGAAAATCATCCATTTTAGTTACTAACTCTACTCCTAAAGGAGGAAGACGAAATACAACGTACAAGCCGCCGACATTGCAATTCCTTTTAACGATACTACTTTCTCTATCGTGTTCCTAGAAAGGCTGATATATGCCACGTAAATGCATTTTATTTTATATTATATATAATAATAATAAATTATTAAAAATATAAATCATAACAACAACAACAACAACAACAACAATAATATTTATATCGACAATTATGAAGATTTTTAAAGTTATTCCCTACGAAAAGAGATTTGATTTCCTTTAGAAATGATATCGGATAATATGTTCCTAGATACATTTTCTCTCCTCTCTTTCTCGTCTCTTTCTCTCTCTCTCTCTTTTTATATATCTTTCTTTTTTTACTGCGCTACGCTGGAAACTCGTGATCAACGACACGTATCGAGAGCGCATGTATAAGAACACGACTTGACCTGACTCGAGACATATGTCATACGTTTGTACATAGCTTTTTAGTTCTTGCATCCCTTCCTTCCTCCCTTCGCCTTCAATCTACTATAATTTTTCTATTTATTTTTTTCCTCCATTGAGAGAGAATCGAGACAATTTTTGATTGTATATTTAAGGTAAAGCGCGCGATTTATTCAGCTTCTTTCGGTGATAGGGTGGGGGTAGGGGGTTCTGGCGGTAAGTTAACGAATAGTATTTCATGAAATATTTGTGTGTGTGTGTGTGTGTGTGTGGAGAATATTTTGCCACGAACGAGTTTCATCGTCATGTGGTGGCGGTCGTAGACGATTCACGGAGTTTCCTCCCCCTCTCCTACGTTATGATTTACACTACGTGCGCGCGCGATTAACGTATACATATATGCATACATACATACATACATACATACATACATATGTTACGATAGCTTCTTTCTCACACATACTGTCTCTCTGTGTGTGCGTGCGTCGTCGTCGAGACAATGAATGCATGTTGGTGACTACTTTCATGCGTGGGTGTATGTGTGCGTGCGTTTGATCGAACGTCGGACGCCTCTCCTTTCATTTTTCTTCCCGACGTTTTAACAATTTTTCTTCTTATCTCTCTTTTCCTATTATTATTATTATTATTATTATTATTATTATTATTATTATCATCATCATCATCTTTTTTTTTTAAATTAATTAATAATTAATTTATTTGTTCTTATCATGTGTATATTTATCTTTCTCTCTCTCTTTCTCTTTTTTTGTTTCTTTTTTGTTTATTTTGGTTATTAAATTATGTTTTATTTAATTTACAAAAAAATAAACAAAAAGTACCCGCAATTTTCGTAACGGTATACATATATGTATATGTATATGTATATGTATATGTATATGTATATGTGTATGTGTATGTGTATGTGTAAATTATGATTTACTTTTACGGTCATAGAGTTTCATTAGAAAAGGATAAAAGAGGATATATATTATATATATATAACTGGTATCTCCCCCCCCCCCTGCAAGTCCTTATTATATTCTAACGTACCATAGTTTTTTGTCGAACATATGTACAAAACTAAATAAAATCGTTTATGTATATACGTAGGTACAAACTCAATAGTGGGGATAAATTACCTTCTTCTTCCTCTTCCTCTTCCTCTCCTCTCTTCTCTTCTCTTCTCTTCTTAATTTTTTTCTTTTCCCCTCTTTTTCCCGCCACCTCTCGGTCGATCATTCTTTCAACGTTGCATCTATACCAACACCATAAACGTATAACCGTCGCATGACACGTATACACACACCTCTCTCTCTCTATCTTTCTCTTTCTAGATTATAAGAGTATGAGTAAGAGAAAGAGAGAAGAATGGTCTTTTGTCGTTGATAGTTATCGATTCACCACCGCATAGTGGTTAGTATCCTTTCGCAGGCTGCCCTATGGATCTTTCTTCTCTTCTCTTCTCTTCTCTTCTCTTCTCTTCTCTTCTCTTCTCTTCTCTTCTCTTCTCTTCTCTTCTCTTCTCTTCTCTTCTCTTTTCTTCTCTTCTCTTCTCTTTTCTTCTCTTCTTTCTCATTCTTTTTCCTTCCTTCCTTTCTTCTTTCTTTCCCTCTTTTCCTTCCCACCTTTCGCGCCTTCTTCATCACGCAACATGGATTTTTGAAATTCCATATATTCCTATAGGACATTTACCCCGTCTACTACGACCCTCCCCAATAGTATTGTACTCTACCTGAAAGATGGGGGAAAGTACTTTTTGTATTCTTTCTACGCACCCTCGCGTTAGCTCTCTAAAAATTCTCCATCCCCCTCTCTTTTGTAAATAATAAAATCGTATCTATTTTTGAATCGTTATATGCATTTTTAAATACCAACAATGTCAATTACACTTGAAATAAATGTTTGAAAATAAATTTAAATACCCTATACGCGGTTCTTCTCTCCTTTTTTTTCCTATCTATATATATTTATATATATATTTTTAGATGTAGATTGTTGAATTGGATCCCACTTTTGTTTTGCTTTCTTTTGTTATATCTAACTGGGTTAAATTTTAAACTTGTTGATGATAATATTATCGCTGAAACGGTCACTTGACGTGGCGTCCCTATATCAGGAGTACAGAATGCTGAAGAAAGGTAGCACGTTCAGGTGTAGAACAAGCAAGTAAAAGGTATACACACCGTTGTATATCATAGATTCATGCTTCACCTGCAACGTGTTTTCCTGGTACCATTGCGAACCTTTTTTCGCATCGTTTCGAAGTTTCATCTTATCATCATTCTTCTTTATACCTACCTTCTTTCCTTTTAATTTTATTATTTTTCCTTGTATCGTGTGTAAAATTTTTGAAAACGATGTTTGTTACAATGCATACAATTTAAATGTTACTTTAGTATGGTTTTTATCTTATCGGTTTAATTGATAATCCGATTGATAGGAGAATTATTTCTTCGCACAATTCGCTTTAGAGAAATGTTTTAAAAGTAATACGAATATGTTACGTCCTATTTTGTTTTAACAATCCTGAAATAATTTAAAACAAAAGAAAATAATAATCGTATTATTTAATTTGACAATATTTTATTGTATTTATTTATTGTTGATAATAGAAAAAACGAAGAAAGGAACAAAAAGGAGGAGATGAGAATACGACGAATGGGCTGGATCCTTACGACGACGATGACGAAGATAAACTTAAGGATATGGCGAGAAGATTCGAGGCCAAATACGTATGCATTTTCTTTTTTATTTTACAAAAGTTTATAAATTTAAAATAGAGATTTTCTTACAATTAATGAAATAATTGTTATAATATTTTGTATTATTTTAGGGTACAGCTACATTTGGAAAGAAAAGACATAAGTACGATGATTATGTGGATTTGGGCGCAGGATACGATGAGAATGATTCTTTCATTGACAATACCGATGCTGTGAGTGATATAGATTTCTTTGTTTATTCAACATTTTATATTTTACTCTTATTTTGACTTTGTAAGTTTTTTTAAATTTACTTTTTATTATTTTTTCAGTACGATGAAATTGTGCCAGAAGAGATGACCACAGCTCATGGGGGTTTCTACATAAATTGTGGTGCCCTAGAATTTAAAGCTGCTGAAAGGCATTCCTTAGTTCACAATAACAACAATAATAAAAGTAACAATGATGAAGATGAGAGTAGCGATAGCAGCGAAGAAGAAACTGAAGATGTGGATAGTCCTAAAAGGGCGGATAAAAGAAATCTTAGTTCTTCGGAAGATGATGAAGTTGACGACATGTCAGATCAACCTAGAAAAGTAAATTAAAAAATAATTTTCTCCCGCATCTTTATTTTTCATATTAAGTTAAATATTTTTTCCTTTATTACGATTTATTTCATCCATGAAGAAGCAGAAAGTCGATGAAAATGGAGATAAGAAATCCAACCATGAAAATGTAATCAAAAAGAAGAAAAAGAAGTCGCAAAATCATCAAAATCAAGATCAACGTTCGAATTCTCAGCAGGAAGCCGAAAGGCGAAAGGAAAAGGGCGAAACGACGGATGCCGAGGGTGGTACAGGTATATAAATATATATATAATATATCTTTAAAATAGAAATTTATTATTTAAATATTTCTATTTTTTCTCTCTCCCTCTCTCTCTCTCTCTCTCTCTCTCTCCTTTGAAAAATATGATTTTTAAGAATTAACATTTAGATCACCCCCGTCTCTTATTGGTTTTTTTTTAATTTTTTTTTATTTTCTTTTTTTTTTTTAAAGAAGTGTCAGAAGATCAAGAGGAAAAGAAAAAGCCTGATAAAGAATTGCAAAAGACTAAAGCTACGACGGAGAAAAAATTTGATATTAAAAAATTTGAGAAAAAGTCATCATCCGCCACTAGTAGTAATGGGTGCGATGCGAAGAAAATAGATGTAAAGAAACTACCTGGTAAAGACAGTAATATCGACGATGCTATAGAAAGTGTCGTTAATGCAGCTAGGGTCGAAGACGAATCGAGTCAGGATTCTACGGATTCAGGGAAATCTCGTGGTAATCTTGGTACAGACTCGGAGTGCGATGATATCGACAAGGAAGAAGCACCATTACCGGACGGCCTTCCAGAAGATATCAAGGAAATCATTAACAAGTTGAAGGTACACGCGGAAAACAGCAAAGAGGGTAAAAGCAAGTTTTTCAATCCTTCGGTCAACTCTGCTTTGTTCAGGTAAGTTTCTTTTCCTTTCATTTTCTTTGTAACATGGGATTATTGCAATTTAGATTAATTAACATTAGGAAAGATATTGTATAATTATTTTTATTTTAAATAGTTTAGAGAAAAAATTGAGGACCCTGAATTCAGCGAGTGCAAGACCACAGACGTACGAACACCTCGCCCGGTTTTTACCTTGTAGTAAAATAACTCTTCTTAACAGAGCTAAAAAGCTTTATTTGCAAGATGCTGAATACAGAGTTAAGGAAACGATGCAAAGGTACAAAAATACAACATTTTTCTTTAATATCATAAAAGATATTAAATAATTTATATAATACTTGTATCATTAACAAATTTGTAAACTTCAATTGCTGGTAAAGTTTATTGGTGTTTCAGGTTAAAAGCTATCATTGATAATACAATGCCTTCTGTCATGGATGCCTTTATCCAGGAAAGTCAAATAGTTGCCGATGAAAAGTAAGTATTATTATTAAAATTCAATAATTTGATCGATGATCTTTTGATAAGAGATAAATGTTTGAGCTTGTAGCTCTACAGAGAAGACACATGTCGAAAATAAGAAAAAAAAAAAAAATCAAATCAAAGTAGAAGTTAATTCTTTAAGTTGTGTAGGATTTAAAATTGGAACTCATTGTACTTTTCTATTTCTCAGTCCTCAATTATACTGGGAGATATATCGGTACTGTTGGTAAGGTGCCCCTCGTAAGAGGAAACCCTTTCTATTCTTGCCTGTCCAATTTCTCTTTCTCTTTATCGTTCCCTTCATTTCTTCTGTCTTCATCATCTTTTATCCCTCTTAATCTTATCATGCTTGTATATACATCTGCTATTTCAATTCAAACAATGAAATAAATATATTTTTCAAATTCTATACACCAATTATCTTTACATGCAAATCTGTACAAAATAATTAAATAGTTTTGATATAGCAGAAGACCAAAATTGGTCGGGGCTTTTTATCATCAGTATCAATATTTAGTTTTTCACTGGCATCATTTTTTATGTCAAATAACGTGTTTACAACATTTTAAACAAAATACGTTTCATTATTCTTCATTACCGCAATACCAACATCCTATTTCTTAACTTTGTTCCTCTTTCTATAATTTGATTATTGATTTTCAGGGGTTTCGAAGGTTCGCCAGCTGCTGTTGAAAGTAGCGACGAAGAGGAAGGCTCCTGCAAAAGTACGGATAAATCTAAAATTCCGAAAAAACGATTTCCCTGGACAGACGAAACCAAGTATGCTATTTCTTTCTTTCTTTTCATTTCTATCGAATTTTGGATGCACATATTTTGAATCATTTTGCAGAAGACAAATTATTAAACAAATATCGACTTTTTTTTTCCCCCCTGTTTTCTTTTTATAGGAAACTAGTATATGAAATAGCAAATGCAAGAAGACAATATTTTAAAATTTTAAGACCTAGAAAAGAAAGTATGGAGTCATTCGTGGCAACGTTTATGGATACTAAAGTTTTGCCATTATGGCCATCTGGTTATGTACGCTTACAAACTTTGTTGAAGTATTCTAATCCTGTCGAACCAACGTAAGTAATATTATTACACGAATTATAAACATGTGCAAAATATCTTTTTCCACCCCAGTCCCCTTTTTTTTTTTTTCTCTAATTTTGATCTTAGAAGGGATTTTGTATTTTTCACGCTTCGCTTTAACGCACGAATTGTTGTTTCTGTTTAGCTTATCTAATTTATTTTTTCCAAAGGTGAAAGAAATATTTCTAATGCATGTCCTATAAGTAATCTAATCAAAATTATTGACTTTATATATGTATATATATATGTGTATATATGTGTATATATATATCGAGATCAGTTAAATTAAATTGTATGTAAAAAAAAAAAATCACGGTCAACAGATCGAAGCCTGCAACTCCAGTTGTACATCCGTTATCAGCTAGTAGTTAGACGGTAGTTCTATTTTCTGGTCATTGTATGTTTTAGGGAGGTGTTTGTGTTGGATTAAAATTACAATTTCAACTTCTCGGATTAAATACTCAATATTGGAAGCTCTAATAATAATAATTAAAAAAAGAAAAAAAAAAAATATAAGAGAAAACACAATCGCAAGCTTGACACAATCGCAAGCTTTAATATTTCTAATGCATTTGTAGATAAATAATTTTAGTGCGATGTATGTTAATGGGCCTTAATTTAGTCACTTCTCCCTCATCTCTCTTTTTGTATATACTTTTATTTTACGTTTAATTTTCTTTCTTTTGTATTCCTTTATACGTTCATTGTCTTACTATTTATCATTAAAAACTTGTTAGTTTATTATTATTATTATTATTATTATTATTATTATTATTACTATTACTATTATTATTATTATTACTATTATTATTACTATTATTATTATTATTATTATTATTATCATCATCATTATTATTAATATTATTATTATTATCATCATCTCTATTGTGTATCTTTTTTCTATTTTTTATCTACTGTTATAACACGTCGAACATGCTGCATAATCTGAACACACTTTATGACTATTGTATGTACATATTAATATTTGCTAGATATTCAACGATCGGTAGATTCACATAAATGTAACGTCATTATTTTATATTTCTGATTTTAGAATTAAGAGGAAAGCAAAGAAGTTGAAAGATGTTGTCAATACTAATAGTGTTTCTTCTTCTGCAAATACTATTTGCAATTCTTCTACCGGAAAGCTCGAGGCGACTAGCAGTAATAATAATAATAATAATGCTGCTGCTGTTGCTGCTGCTGCTTCTTCTTCTTCTGCTTCTGCTTCTACTACTCAAGAAAGGGAGAAAACTCCTACAAGTGTTGCTGCTAAGGTTGTAACTGTTGTTAATGAAAATTCTTTAAACGTTACAAACATCGTGACACTTAAATCTAACGATAATAATGCTGAAAAAAAGCAAATAAGTACGAAGAATAAAGAAAAAAATAAAGACAATGGTGGTGGTGGTGGTAATACGGGGACGACTCAATTTGTTGACGTAGTTGCGTCTAATATAGTTTCGAATTCTACCGTTGGAAAAATCTCAGTTGTACCTACGGCACAATTAATGGCACAAAAGCCAGCCAAAAGTCACTTGGATAAGTTTAATTTAATGGACTTAGCAAATAGTTCTCTTTCAATTACACCCGTTAATGACTATCATAAAATACCTGGAAAGACGAACGAAATTAAAAAAGATGTAGTATCTATTACGGCCTATCCAGAACCTTCCAATATATTATCTAACGCTAACGATGTTCAACAAAGTGGACACGTAACTGTACACAGACAACAAGAAACTTCTTATCAAACAACACAACATTCTAATTATTCATTAGCTAATCAAACTTCGCCCCACTCTAAACCTGTTTCTTTGAAGCATAGAATATTACAAGATAACACGGAGATTAAAAATGACAAAAGATTAGATGACAAGGATGTTGAAATTACCAATAAAACGGATAAGAGAGAAAAGAAACGTGACAGGTGTATGGATGGTAAACACAAATCTCAAGACGCGAAAAAACGGAGGAAAGATCCGAAATTGCTGGAACAAGTTGGATCGCAACAACCCATACATTCGGAAATAGTTTCACTACCACAGCAAATTTCTCTTTCGAAGGAAGAACAGGAACAAAGGCAAATCGAAGAGACTGTTGCCGCTACTAATTACTTGAGTCAAATAATCAACGATGACACTTCTACCAGGGCGATAACGGATAAAAGAAAAGATGGTGGATATGTTATAGATGAGTCTATAGGAAGTATGGTACCTACGGAACAGGAAAAGGATGTTCAAATGGTTATGAGGTCGTTAAAGGAATTACAAGAATTGCAAGAAATGAATTGTTCGCCTAGCCATTCGCCTGTCAACGCGTGTGGCATTCAAAAACCAAACAAATCTAGCATACAGTATGTCACTTATCAAGAAGAGTATCAACGGTTGTACCTTAAAAAGGAAGATAAATTGCGACCGAAAGAAGAAGCACAGTGGTAAAAAGGGGAAGAACATTATTTAAATACCCTTTTAGAGAGCGTGTATTTTAGATGATGATTATAATGGATAGGGTCAAATGGTCACCATTATTAATTGAACAAACCTTAAGAATGAACTTTCTTGTAAAGAAAAGGGCATTTGTCGAGATCAATTAAAATGGTCTAATGTGATTCTTTGAAAATTCTTCCATTATTATTATTATTATAATAGCGGCGTTTTAAACCACGTCAATGGTAAAAAAAAAATTATAGAATGAGAGAGAGAGAGTTTTGACGGCTGATAATCTCATTGCAATGCGTCATATATAAATTTTTAAGCATTCGAGGAAAGCCAAGAGAAAAGAAAAGAGAAAAAAAGAAATAATAATTATGTAAATAACATATTGATTCGTTAAGAACATCGTCAAACATTACCTGTACAGAATAAGTATAAATTATGAATTTATTATAATCTATTAAGTATGTGTAAATAAGTTAGCGCGTCCAGTCGTCGCCGTGAATGGGGTGGCTAAAAATATTATTTTATCTCATAAATTTTATTTAAAAAAAGAATTATTTTATTTCGTCACTTTAATGTCATGTATCGTATGATTCTCTATAGGAATTTTTGACAGAAGAAGAAAGTAGTCTGAGTAATATTAATAACTAGACAAAACTGTAAAAGAAACAAAAATTCTTGATTTTATATGAATCATTTAATTGTTATTGTGTGATTATACGTGATATTAATTATTCGTCCGTTTTATTTTTTATAATTGCCGAATGTCATAATAGAAGGAGGAGGAAGAGGAGGAGGGAGGTTTATGGTATTGCAATTATAGAAAACAAACCAAAATAATTTACATAAGAATATTGATACTTTTGGCCACCCTAAATCACGAAGCGAAAAGAAAGAGTTTCGAGTGTTGTTCCTTTTGTGCACACGAGCTGTCATCTTCTCACGTTACCATCATCGCATCCGAAAATGCAGTGTGCTCTGAACAAAGAGAAATGAAAAGAAAGCAAGAAAGAAAGAAAGAAAGAAAACAAACAAACAGACAAAAAAGAAGAAGAAGAAGAAGAAAAGAAAAAAAAGGAATCGGTTAGATTTAATATATTTTTTATATATACTCTCTGCCTAAATTCATGTTGCCTTCCGAATCATTTAATAAAAAAAAATACAGACTTACGAGAGTTCAAACATCTGAGTGAGTAACTACACTACTACTACTATTACTACTACTACTACTAACTAACTAACAAGTGATCACATTGTTATTGGCCTGTGGTAAGAAAGAAAATAGTTAAATGTAGGTGCAAGAATTCGAATATCCTCCCAGTTTACCCGAATAGATTAAAAAATGGTGCAGCTTCGTGTGCAGCTAGATCGAATGGAGATAGATTTTAAATAGCGAACAATGTATGTGGCGGTGAAACCAATTGTGTTGTGTGCGAGTTCAGTATTTAGAGGTGAAGAGGAAAATAGAGAAAGAAAGAGAGAGAGAGAATGAGTATGAAAGAGCGAACGAGTTTAGAGTATTTTTGGAACACGTAAAAATGATAATTAGTAAATGTATCTAACGTGATACAAATCCTCTTCCTCGTTCCTTACATTTCCCTTCCCTTCCTTCCTTTCTTCCTTCCGTCAATCCCCCATTTTAACAATATGATACTTACAGTACGTTTAAGCGTCTTGTACAATTCTGCATTGAGGAATTTTTACTAAGACGACTTCAAATATAAGTTTTGAATATTTTTTACAACATCTATATATACGACTGTCTACCTGCTCCCCTATTATCCTCTCCTCCTCCTCCTCCCCTCCACCTTTATCCGTAAACGACGAGCATTAATTTTCTGTATTTATTTATTTTTTTCTTTTTTTTTTTTTAAATCGCTGACTGCGGTAACATGATGTTTTTAAGTAAGATTAAAATGTATATAATAGGTCAAAAGTAAAATATTTTAAAAAGAAAATTGTTCGAACGATCCGAGACAATTTATAATTGCGTTGGAAGAATTTTAATCAGCCGTGCATCCACCGAAAAAATATCGACTTAATTGATTCGTAACAATTAATGATGAAGGCCAACTTAATCCCATGACTTATTGTTTTTTTTTTTCCTTTTTAACATGTTGACAACCACGTCGGTCATGGGTCAGATGCGTTTGTTCTTTCATTGAGGAGGCCGTAAGGGTTATTCCGTGACCCATACGTTAATGCATTTTTTTTTTATCTCTTAACATTATTATAAATTAGGCAAAACATGTCAAACTTTCGTTACAGTAATCGCGTTAAAATTCTTTTATCGGTTAACAGGATATATTTCGTTTTGTCGGTTAATCAAGGCCGTTTATTTGCCTATAAAAAGTATTTCGTATGTTTGAAGAACAGTCAGTCTTTAGTAGTAAATCGATTAGAATACTTTAAAGGGATTTCAGAAAAATATTTAATTGCAAAATGATATTATTACGATACGTTTTGTTATTAATTTTCTTCCGTCATTGCGTTTGTTCCCATTACGATCATGGTGATCAATTGTCGGGTTCTGTTTTAGATAAAGATAAATTGCAGCAAGTTAATTTGAATAAAGAACAATCAAGTAATCAGGATAGTTCTTTGTACGATAAAGATTTGTCAAGGAATCATGAAATCAAAGAAAATGTTGCTCGTTACAACGAACAGGATAAATCACGTGAAGGATTCGATAAAGATAAACATACTTCCGGGTATACTGAAATTTCGAAAGAATCCGATAACTCGTTTCAAAAACACGGTACTGGTTATTACAAAAAGGGTTTTCATAATGCCGGTTTTAGCAATAGTTATCACAAAGATGAGGCCGGTAATAAAACAAGTTTTTACGAAGATAGCGACGACGAAAAAGGACATAAATCTTTTGACAAAAACGATGATTCTTATGAGAAGAATTTGAAGGATCGTTTCAGGGATGGTTTGCACGATGCTTCTTTTAAGGAATCTAATAAGGCTGAACATGGGAATTACGATAATGGTCAAAGGTAAATTAATTAATATTTAAGTATATTAATATTATTTATTTGACTTATTTCACGATTTAAAATGATCTAAATTCAATTTGAAATGAATTCGGTTGATTACGTTTGAATTTTGTTTGTAGATACGATGATTCACGTGCTCGTTACGATCAGTATCAAAATAATCAACGATACAACGGCGAACGAAAATATTTTCACGACGATGTAGGCAGACACGATGATAGATATCGTCATCATTTGCGAGATTATGGTTATCAATATCATAATCCATATTTGTATCAAAATTACCGCTTTAACGTTCAGCCCAAATATTATTACGAAAATCCAAATCATAATGGAGTTTTAAAACATCATCGGTAATCTTATTTGGTTTTCTATTATTTATTATTTTAATATAATATATTATACATTATAAAATATATAGGTATATATTTTTTATATTATGTTATATAATATTTAGCTATTATTTATTTATCTATAAACCGATTGAGATTAGAATTTATTTCGGTGTTTCTATTTCACAGCGATTATTATCCATATTTTCTTAATCGAAAAATCTATTATCCGTATGATGATTATATCGGTGGATTATATACCAATCATTATGGCGTTGATATAAAAAATAATAGATACTGGAATGGACATCCGCCTTATTACCATGATCGTTATTAGTATTAGAAATTAGCAATTAGTATTCTTCTATAATTACTAGTAAATGTAATTAGGAATAAGTTTATTACCATTATATATTCGTTTTTTAAATCATTTTTAAATAAGTTCTTAATAAATAATCCTTTATTATACCACCATATAAATAAGAAAATCAAAAAATGCTAATAAAACGGGATACGATAAAGCATCTATAAAAAGATATCATTTATTTAATTAATAAATAGAAATAAATATCCAATCTTTCTTGTTTATATTATTTACATTATTTTATTTATACTTACGTAAATTATCTACATTCATATTTATTGTATTTTCGTAAATAGTTAATTCGTACATCGTTAAGAACACGTTGAGAGCATTTGACAAGGTTCGAAAAATCCAATTAAATTCTGGATCTGATTTGATAGGACTTGTCATTTCATTTATGGTTCATTTAAAGAACTAATTTTAAAAATGAAAAAATGTGATAAGAGGATAAAAATAATGATGGATTTATGGTTAATTTTATTACTCGTTAATTTTGTATATATTGAACTTTGATGCATGTGAAATAAAATTTGATTTTATGCTATCGATTTATAAAGCGTAGGTGGATGAATAACGCACGTTTATCAAGAGTTGTAAGAGAATATACTCGAGAAAGTGTAAACAAAACAAGAACTACACTTGCGTTTGGCCTTCAACGTGAATCGATGCTCGTGGTCAATCTCATTCAAGCTTTCATTCAGCTCGAAAGTGTAAACAACTTTTCAGACATTCGCATTGAATTCATTTCTAAACCGGTGTAAACCAGAAAACTTTTTTTTTTTTTTAATAGCGATTTTTTTTCTTATCCGACTAACATTTCGAAGCAGAATAAAATTAATTTTTATTATACGACGACTTGAAAATAAAAACATGTAATTTTGGTAGGACAAATTTGTTTTAACAAATTTTATTACAGATTAAATATTTCAGACGATGAAGTTAAGTGATATACATCATATTTTTATGAAAGTAATTTTTAACAGAGTTATATACAGTTTTAGTTTGATAGGTCTCCGTACACGCAACTTCCATGTAGGAAAATTTGGGCAATTGATATTATTTTCGATACAATTATTCATTACATAATGAAACTCAAATACTATTTAGAACTTATAATTAGGATCATTAAAATTATCCTTGGCTTCTCAATTAATTTTCAAAAATTCAAATTCGTATCGAATTATCCCAGAAATGAAATTCTATAAATTTTGTTAAATTAAAATAATTTAATTGACATTTAAAGATTAATTGTATAATTAAAAACTGTACAATATTATATTGATTAAAGAATTTATTTGCATGTTTTAAGATTATCATTCTAAATTAGCGTTGATTAAAATAGATTTTTCCAAAATAATAGTGACCTAACGCACAATTTGAAAATACGTAACAACAGTAGTTGAAATTTCGTCCAGTATTGGCGCCACCGTATGTTTTTTTTCACATGGTAGATAATGTAGCTCTTTTTGCTGATTAGCCAATTTCGGCGGCGGCGTCGCGGCAATCGGTTTTTGTGACGTAATTCGCGATGCTTCCCGAGCCAACATCGAGAGTTAGAAGCCTGGGGGGATTGCGGTGACCTTGCAGTGTTTGTAAACAGACACACGCTGGTACACGTTGATGTCGGAAGAAAAGTTAACAAAATTTGCGACAAAGGTGATTTCAATTAAGTCAAGATAGATTCCTATATTATTGAGGAAGTGCAATATCGGATTAGGAAAAATATTGAAAGAGTGAAAAGAAAAAGAGTTGTGAGTCGAGTAAGGAAGGAAGAGATAGAAATTCGTCCGAGGAGGAACATGGAAGTGGAGCCGATGTGTATAGTAGAAAACGAGACGGTAAGTCGACCATAGATAAAGAATAATAATAATAATAATATTAAGAAAAACAGATAATATAAATAATAACATTACGCGCGTCACAATGATGTAATCCTAGTCTGGAAGAAAAACAAAATACATAGATGTCCTTTGATTAGCGTCAGAGATTATTACACCATGTTGTGCAAGAAAGGCGCGCGGGAAAGCAATATAATGTTTCGGCGAGTTCGTGTCCTTGATCAGGACGAGGGGCGTTGTTTCGATCGTTCGTTTACGTCAGGATCTTTAGAATCAGACCTGAGTGAAGGGTTGCAAGGCGAGGGGTGGTGGAATGGAAGGCGCCTGTTCGCGCAATGTTTTCGTGGCGTTTGTTGGTATTATCGTTGTGTTTAACGATTCTCTTTGTGTGTGTTTCAACATTCTCACGTGTGTGTTACGTACTTTAGCATTCTTTGCAAAAGATGACGTTATCCTTCAACTATTTTTCTTCTTTTACCAATACCCGTTACTGGTATTTATCAATCGATAATGCAGTTTTTCGTTTTACCATACGGTTACCTTCCTTTAATTTTTCAATTTTTAATAACAGTTGTTACCTTTCAAAATTTTACGTACACGTAATATACTTTCATATCGTAGGAGTTGAGTTGACGTTTCGAAGTTGTTTTCGGACTATAATCTTTTTATTAAAACAATTTGTTTCAAACCAATAAGTTTTGTTATTTGATTCACACGTTTTTTAAAACTTTTATTTTAACTTGGCAAAAATTTATTAGGTGTTAGAATTAATTCGTAGCGTTTTTTAGAGACAAATAATGATTTATTTCAAATGAAAATAAAACAACGTAATTTTTCAAAAATTACGTAAATCGTACGTCATATTAACGTTTTGTGTTCACTGGGAATACATTAATGAAAATACTGCTCATCGCTTACCACTACTTTTTCCCATATTTCGATTAAGAGACGGATACCCCGTCGAAAGAAAGGTTTGTCCTTGGAGGCAATCCATAAATCGATCCAATTTTTAAAGCTCATCAGTTGTAATCGGTAACGATCCTCAGTGATGGTTCCGTTCGGTTTTTTCAGTTATAAGAAACCACACCCTGTTGATCCCGCCAAATACAAAGAAAGAGCTTAGACCCATGAGTATTACGTTTTGCCATTGATGACGATGGTTGTCTAGGCTTAACCCATTATTTTCTACGTTTAGAATTGTCATAATGTATCCACTTTTCAACACCAGTAATAATCCGATGTAAAAAACTTTCTCTTTTGTGCCGTTAAAACAGTAATTCACAGGTCAAAAAACGCCTTTTAACGTCCTTCGGTTTTAATTCATATGGAACCCAATTTCCTTCTGTTTGGATCATTCCCAAAGCTTTAAGGGTTTTCCTACAGTTGATAAATCAACTCCCAACGATGTAGGCAACTCATCAAGTGTTTGAGATCAATTTTTTTCCAAGTAATACCTCCAATTCTTCATCTTCAAACTTTTTTGGCTGTTCAGGGCATTCCTTGTCTTCCAAGTCAAAATCATCATTCTTAAAACGAGCAAACCACTTTCGATACATTGGCTCAGCTAAAGCATGTTCACCATAAACTTCCTCCAAAATATGATAACTGTCCGCATAACTTTTACTCATATTAAAATAATGGAATAAAACTCCTCGCAAAATCACTTTATTTGGCATAAATTTGGACATATTTAACACGCTCGCGATGGGGTGTACCACCGGTGGTACATTCTTGTCTGTCTTATGGGACAAGATGAGCCACCGATGGTACATACAGAAATGCATAAAAACAGGCCCGCCCTATAGTGCGGCCAGTGAATTCAAGCCCTGTTGCGAATGTGTTAAATAATTGCAAATTGTTGTTATTAACAGTTGAAAAATAAAATGTATCGTATAAATAACATCTAATAATAGCTAATTTTACGATAAATTTGTTTCTGAAGGTAAAAACAGAATACTGCAATACCTACGTTATCTCTCCTAAAACACTAAGAATTAAATCCAACATCTAATATTATTCTTTGTTTATCTTTGTCATTTTCCTCAGGATACGATGCAACTTTTATCGTTTAGAAAGAATTTCCCTTTAGTCTTCAGAGATTATAATTATTTTATTTAAATTCTTTTAGCAATAAATGTATGGACGATGAAACTAATTCCGTGTTGCCTTTGAAAGCTTACGGATAAAATCGATAATGTAGTTTTTTGTCTTATCATTCGAGTACCTTTCTTGCATCTTTCCGTTTTTAACGACAGATGTCACGTTTCAAGATTTTACGTTCACGTAATATACTTCTGTATCGTAGGAGTAGAGTTGACGTTTCGAAATTGTTTTCGAACTATAATCATTTTATTAAAACAATCTGTTTCAAACCAATAAGTTTAGTTTTTTGATTCATACGTTTTTTATTTAAACGTTTTTTAACTTAACGAAAATAAAATGTTCTTTATTTATTTTTGTCATCTTCCACAGGATACGATGTAACGTTTATCGTTTGGAAAGAATTCCCCGTTTGTCTCGAGAGATTATAATCATTCTATCTAAACTCTCTTAGCAATAAATGCAAGGACGTGGAAACTAATTCCATCGTTGCATTGAAAAGCTTACGGATAAAAAAGATTTACGTAGTCGTTTATGGCATTAAAACGATGATAATATATGTGTGCGTGCACGTGTTTATTGTGTGTCGTGGCGTTCTTTGATACGTCATTACGAAGTTTATTCTACTTCGTTGCACGAAGATAAGAGTTATAAATAGCATTCAAAGTGTCTCCGCCGCGTCGCGTTTCGTCTTCTTTTTCGTTCTTTTTTTTTTTTTTTTTCTTTTATTTTTATTCTAGTTCTAAAGCATCCTCGTATATTATTATTAATCGTTTCACCTATCGAGAATTCGCGCGTAAAAAGATGAAGAGAAAGAAAAGAAAAAAAAAGAAAAATGAAATTTAAATCGAAGAGGGAAAAATCGTTAAAAACGCTTAACTTTGTTAGGTTAAGTTTATTGGTTGGAAAGCGATTCGCTGGAAGTTAATGTATAATAAGTTATCGTGAGCTTTTAAGAGAAATCGCGTAGGTGGCAGTAGTGTCGATTATTTCATATCGGCGGTCACGGGCGCCGGTACCGGCCTTAGACGTCCCTGAAAGGCAAGCAGCCTCTTAACCCGTCAACTGCGCAGTTGTCGGAGCTCGCGCGACGCGTAGCACCGGTGAGTTTTCTCCTTTAATATATATATTTTTGTATTTTCTATTAGAGGTATTTTTCTAACTGGAAGAATTTCAAGCTCCGTTTACCTATTTCTCACCGCTCGAATTGGACCTTTCAACTTTTCTCTACGTAATTTCTTCCTATATTTTTTCCCAATCTTTATTTCCGAATGACCACCTCCACTTTTGTGCGATGTGTATATATATATACATATATACACATGTGAATACGTGTAGTACGTGTTCGTTCGTATCTTTTCATATGCGCACATACCCGTATATCGATATCCCTCATTTTTTGAAATATTCTATTTCTTTTTCCTTGAATATTTTTGGTACAATTGTTTGTATATTTTACTTAACACATATTCGTTCGGTAATTTTTTGCACCGTCAAGAAAGAAAATCAGTTCTTTATTGGAATTATCTCTGTTTGGTATAAAAATTAGAATTGAATTTATTTAGAATTCATACAAATGACGAATTTTCGTTATACGGACCAATACATTACCATAGAAACAGTATTCTTAAAATTATATTTAAATAATCTTTAAATGTTATTTATAAACGAAAATTTTAATTTTAACAAATAGAAAAAATATACTTGTTTTTGGTACGATGTCGATGCGCTTTACAGGCGTAGTACGCCTCGAATACTGCCGAACATTTACAATGCGTAATTCTTTTGTGACTTTGGGCTTTGTCGCATAGACTATAGTCATCATCATCGTCATCATCGTTGTTGTCTGTGGTGATATAAAGAGGAGGGTAGTTTCGTCCAATCACAGCTCTAACAATTGTTTTACTACGGAATCGAATTTTTTTTATTCTTTTTTTTTTAAATTTTATTTCCTTTCTTTCTCTTTATTTCTCTTTATTTCTCTCATTCTCTGATACGCGCGCACACACAACAGCGTACATCTGCACATGCACATGCACATTTTGTTGGAAACGCATCCGTGCGTTTCACTTCGACATGCCGTTTTATGGGTTTCGATACGCATTAAAAAGAGGAAGCTGCTTGGAGAATCGGCGTTAATGTTCCGCTTTTACACACCATAAATCGATTTCTTCGAGGAATAAAAAAATATAAACGAACGTTAGACGTATATATGACGAAAGAATAAAGTTTGTTTGAAATGAAGAATGGAATTTATCCAGTGATGGTAGGAGGGTGGATGGGAGGGGACAGGGGGCAGGGTTTGATACGATCTCCCCTTCTATGGTGACCATCGAAGGAGAACGCAATATAACGGAACAATCTAAGAAATTCTCTTACTCGTTTTATTTTATTCAATCGTATTATTTTATTCATTTATAATGTTGTGTTGAGTTAAGTTTGAAATGATATATATGTGCCCATAAATAATTATGAAAGTGATCTAACGGCATATATTAGGTCGTCCCATAAATTTCTTCTTTAATTTTTTAATATGAAATATTTCTTTTTTGTATTGTTTTTTATATTATTTTATTTAACAATATATGATTTTATTACTATTACCTTTCTCAGAATACTATGGAAATGAATATTATTAAAATAATATTAAATATCAAATATTAAGGATAAAAAGTTAATTAAGAAAGAGGAAGAAATTTATGGAGACAATTTAATATTTCTTGTTTCGAGATATTTAATGAATTGCATTTGAACATTAAACGAATTCCATATAATGTGTTTAAGTTACAACCACTATCTAATGGTTTATTTTTGACAATATTGTAAAGATTACATTGAATTAATTTAGTTTAAAATAATGTAAGGTGAACTAACTGATAAACTCATTTTTTTTTTTTTTTTAAATTTCCACTTAGACCCCTTTCATAATTATGGGCTCATATATATCTTATATTTTTTTCATTCTCCATTATTTTATTTTCTTTCAAATATTTTGAAGCCAATTAATTTGGAAAAAGGAATCGTAGGTATTTATTGTTAGATTACAAATTGTCGATACACCCGATGTTATTCAATTTGGATTCTTCGTTTATTCCTTCATTCATCATATTGTTTTTTTTTTTCCTAGGAGTTAAAGGCAATTAATTTCGAAAGGAATTGTAGGATTGATTGTCGTTGGATTGTAAATTTACGATATTGATGCTGATCTCTGTTAAACTTGTGTACTCACACACACACGTACACACGCACACACACACACACACACACACACACACACACACACACACACACACACACACACACACACACACACACACACACACACATACACACACACATACACATGCACATACACATACACATACATTATATATAATTTATATGTAAATAATATACATAGAGATATAGGTATACTACACTAACTACGACTAATGATAACCTTAAACGTAATTCTCCTTTGTACTCGATTACACGTTGAGAGTCCTTGGTACTCTCTCAGCGTATCGTTCCTGCTATGATTAATTAACTCCCTCAAAGGTTGTTACGTTGGTAGAACGATGCTTTAAACGGGGAAATATTTTTCTATCCAAAGATTTTTTTCTTCCTCTTCCTCTTTTTCTTCTTTTTGTTACGTCTTATTTTTTTTACTAATTTTCTTTCTTCTTCTACTTCTTCTTATTCTACACTCCATTTGATTTTTCTTTTTTCGTTTACCTAAGACTTCCTTTTGCGACGATAACGAACGAGACTCGCCTCAAGGTTGACTCTAGTCTTGATTTTCTTTTAAGTAAATTATCGTTAGAAACGAAGAAAATAGAACTCCGACTTGGCGAATGCAGAGAATAATCGATACTTTTTACGGTTTCTTCTAGCTACGAAGATGAAATAATATTCACTCGTAGTTGTTGTTGTTGTTGCTTTTTATTTAACGATTTTTAAAGAAAAAGAAAATATATTTATTCGTACTATTATTTATTTATTTGCTTATTACAAAATTTCTCTTCTTGTTTTATTCGTGAATTTTCGTGAAATATTACATTATAGAAATCATTTTATAAGATTTGTCGAAACATCTCAATTAAATCGTAGAAAAGTATGACGATATGTAACGATAATAATAATTAGGATTATTTTTCATAAGATGATGAAATAATTCTTTCGAAATGATATATGTATAATATACTTGTCTATATTTAACGAAATATTATATCTTATCTCTCTGTGTGTATGTGTCGCGCTTATTGGACGATCTTCACAAACGGCGATAATTATAATAATTTCAAATCGTATTCTTTCATGAATTTCATTTCGTAATCATTGGCGTGGAAGAGAAGGAAAAAGCTTGTAGAGTATGTTGCAAAGAAAGCTTTGTATATTCTATGTTTATATTTAATTGTTATTAAGAAAAATAGAAAATAGAGATTCTTCTCTTTTGGCGATTGAAATAATTAATTGAAATTCCTTTATTCGTTAGAACAAATATTGTATGAAGAGTAAGATAAGGAAAGAGAGAAAAAAACGAAGAATTTTATGGTTGCACGTAGAAAAAGGATTTCTCCCGTTTGGTGGATAACATTTCTTTTACAAGTTCGGACGATCGTATTCTAAGCGTTATCGTAGTCGTTATCGTTACCATTTTCTGTAGTGTGTAGCCCTCAGGTGCTGGTTTACCCATGAGTGGTCCCTTCTTTAACAGGAACGAAACGTAAATTGACAAGCACCCTTGCTACCTACCTTGTCACCAACAACTCGTCACATCTCCTTACAAATCTGGGTCATAACGAGGGTTTTCGAAAAAGTCTCTGTCATCTGCCTTAATAAGAGATACATTTTTCAGAGATAGAAAGAGAGAAAGAGAGAGAGAGAGAGAGAGAGAGAGAAAGAGAAGAAACAATGTTAAGAGATAGCAGGTTTATTGTTTTATTGATTATCAAAAATTCTATTAATCATTAGGAAAAATAATGGCCTAAATAAGAAAGTTAATAAGAAAATAATTACAATTTTATATCGTTGGATTTTTGTTAACATTCTTATCAGTTAGAATGTTTCAAGATAAATCTTTATCTTCAAATTGAATAACATTTGAGATTTATTTTATTTTATTTTTTTTCTAAATTAAGAAAAAAGTATATAAGTGCATTTTGTTATTATTGTTTTTATTCGTTTACAATATAATTGTAATATAACAAAAATAAAAATCGATTCTTTCAATTATTCAACATCTCACCACTTTCACAAAATATAAAATCTACATTAAAAATCGTACAATTTAAACATAAAAGAAAATTTGTCTTTCCTCTTGAGGAAGAAGAAAAAAATAATTTCGTAAACTAATGAAAACAAAAGAAAATCTACATCTCCATTCGTCGTAACTTGTAATAATAAGTCGACACGTGTTATTCGAAGAATATAAACCGGAGAAAAAAAAACGATTAGGGTATTTCTAATAAAAATGTTTCCAGTGTCTAACACGGCAAACCGGTTGGTGGATAAATAATCCTCATATTCTCTCTCTCTCTCTCTCTCTCTCTTTCTCTTTGTCTCTTATTCTTCTCTGTTCGTATCCGTGACTCGTCGCGTTTCGTTTCCGTGAACGAGTCTCTCCTCGGTTAGGCAAGGTACGCGGTTTTCGTGCCGCGTACGATGATTTTGCTCGCTCGAACCATTGTGTTCACGAAGCCACACTTTTTCATTGTTACACGCCGCTACTACCATGAAGGAAAGAGAAAGAGAAAGAGAAAGAGAGAGAGAGAGAGAGAGAGAGAGAGAGAGAAAGGGTGACGAGAGGGTGACGAGAGACGGTGCTCGGAAAATTACGTCCCTACCCTTTTTCCTCTCTCTCTCTCTCTCTCTCTCTCTCTCACTCTCTCACTCTCTCTCTCCAACAATTCTTCTGTTTCTTTCAGCCCTTTTTTCCTTCGTTTCCTACGTCTTCGTTCCGTTCGTTCGTTCGTTCGTTCGTTTCATTCATGTTCCTCTTTCTTTTTCCGTTTCGTACTCGCCAGGAACTCGTGAACAATTACATGGAAAAATCCAAGAAGGAACATTATTTTTTTACCTTCTTGCTTATGCCCTGGCACGCTTTTTTTTCTGCGCAAGCCCGAGAAAAGTCGCACGAACGTGCTTCCAACAAGGACCCTTGGATTCTTTTTGTAAAACTCCCCTCCCCCTTAATCCATTCCTCTTTTTTTCCTTTTCCTCCTTCTTCAAAATCCCTTTTTAAGATTCATCGACTTTACGAGTTGAGTTATTCTCCTTTTGATTTTTTAGTAGTATTAAAAAATTCCTTTGGTATAAGTTTTTCACGTTGTTTCTTTATTATTTATTTTATGTTTTTAGTTTTTTATTTTTTTGTTTTAAATGTAATGTTGACGTTTAGGTGAGTTAACAACAACAACAAATTGCGAATTTGAAAAGAAATTTTTTCAAATTATTTTAATTCCTAAGTTCAAAAAATGTAGAACAATTTTTCATAGTTTTTGATGAAAATAAAAGATTGCATATTCGAATTTGCGAATATATTTGAAGAAACTGTGTATTTCATAAGAACAGGATAATTTTGATTCGATCGTTTGTGTATCAAATAACGACGAAGGTTTTTCGTTTCGTGATCTTATTTCTGAAAAATACTTAAACCGAGAAATCGTAATTTTGTTTTTTTTTTTGCACCCTAAGAGAGAGAGAAATTTATTTTCTCGTAAATTGGAGAATATCCCGCGGGCGGATAGAGTAAGGTAAGGTGGAATTTAGGAGTTGGGGATAAGAGTAGACATAGAATAGGTCGGGATGGTGGTGAGGAGGGAGGAGTGACAGGGTGTAAGCTTCGTTGAGAACGTTTCATAGCTACATAATTAAAAGGTTTCCGCTTGAAAGATGATCGTCTAAGAGTCGTTTAAAAACGTAGCAGCAACTTGGATGGAAATAGAGAAAATTAGAATCTGTAGGATGTTTATTAGAGGATTGGTAGCTACCCTTTAATTTTCCTGGTTATTTTATCCCCTGGTTTTCCTTTTTGTTTTCGCGTATTCCGTTTACACACATATCAAATATTTTCTCTCTCTTTCTGTGTGTGTTTTGTCTTCCTTTACTTTAATTTTCATTTACGAAAATCCCATTCACTGCGAGTGATTTCTTTTAATTTTTTTTCTTTTTGATAATAATAAATACGTTGTGTTGCTACTAAATAGGATTTTAACAAAAAAAAAATAAAAAATAAAAAAAACAGTTGGGAAGAATGAGAGAAAAAAATGAAGCAGCTTCCTTTGAACGTGGACTCCTTTGTTGGATTTATTCGGCAATGCACGATGTATGTATGCATTTATGCATAACGTACTCGTTGAGAAGTATTCGGTAATATCAAAAGCGCCCTTCGCATAGCAACTGCTTGCTTTTCCATACTAGAATTTATTCGTGTAATGAATTTTTCCAAATTCTCTACCTGCTTTCTCGATACGTTATTTCATCGCTATATATTCTCTCATCGTTGTTACAACGAAACATTAATGAACTTTAAGAGCATTATTATTCGTTTTAATTGTCAACGGTGTATACTTTATATACTTTTACTGTTTTACTGTTTTATCATATTTTTGATAATTCGTTGGCAATTGGTTGGCAAATTCGGGGATTCGAGTGAATGTCACTTCATTTTTAACAATTTATTCTAACAATTTTTTATCTACAAAAGTATCTCAATAATCTTATTATCAATAGGATTATTTTATTATTTTCACTAATCGTTCTTTTTTTTTTTTTTACCAAATTTTAGAATAAAAAAATACATTCACAGAAATTATTCAATTATTGCAAATAATTTCGATAGAAAAGTTTTTCTTTTTTTTCTTTTTCATTTTAACAAAATAACGTAACCGGTGGTATGTCGGCATATGTTCGATCACATTTTTCGGTGTTATAGGAATGTCATCATGAACTATTGATTTAATCACGGTAAAAAATAAAATATATATATATGCGAAGGTGTGAGATTTGGTGAACGTTGAGGTTATCGAATATTTGCACCGCGATCCATCATTGGGAAAATTTTTGCATTTAATACTCGGACAGGTTATTGATGCATTGTGCAAATCGGACATTCGTTATTTTGTAATCATATTCGATATCTTCGTAGTATGAAAATATCTTTTACCTAAATTTACATATTATGAATTTCCTTTGTTATTTACAAAGGTGCGTTAGGGGTTAAAAAGTATCGAAGGTGGGGTTGGATCCAATAAGAAAATAACTTGTAATAAAATAATTCGATTCAAATCGTGTCTTACTTCGTGATTACAAATATTTGTTTTTGAAGTGAAAACTTTTTTAGCCGCGTCAGACTATTTATGGTAGGGGAAAATCTTATGGGTTTGCGTCAGCAACATGCTAATGCGCGCGCATACGCATATACACACCAACACATTGTATATACCCGATTGAATGTGTGTGTTATTTAACACTAGACTACCAAGACCAGTCATTTCAGCATTGTTTTTTTCCGGTAGTTCTAGTGTTAAAAATGTTGTTATTATAAATAAATTATGATATTTTTAAAAATTGGCACCATGTAGATGTATTTCGATACCCTTATATTCATTTTATATATAGTAATCCCCCCTATAACGCGGTAGATTCGTTCCGCGTAATAGGAAAACGCGTTGTAGGAGTATTCTCAATTGACACAATGTGCAGAGGTACGTGAAATTATCTATGAACTGTTAACTGTCAAACTTCAATTCATTATAAATTTCACAGTACAGAAATACGTGGAAAATCCCCGCGTTATATTGGGGAAAACACGCGTTATACGAGGGACTGAAATCGCGTAGTATGAAAATGCGTTATAAGAGTACCGCGTTATAGGGGGGATTACTGTAATAATATAAAACAAAACAATAAAAAAATTCTTCTGTTTTTACAATTATAAATGACCAGTCATTTTGACTGGTTTTGGTAGAAGTAGCATTGTTTTTTTTCCGGTAGTTCTAGTGTTAAAAATTTCATGATTTATACAAAAGAAAGTGTGTTGGTCTTTGGTCAAAAGCCCCTCTGCGGGTGTAATCTGAAAAAATGTGAGAATGTGTGAAGTATTGCAGAACCTTCTTTTGTATAAATCATGAAATTTTCAAATAACACACACATACAATCGGCTATATACAATGTGTTTTGGCGTTTTTAATTGTAATATTTAATATTACAATTAGTTTAAAAATTCAAAATACAGTTCTAAGTTTTTACTTCTGTCCTCATGACTGCCTCTGATTTTTTTTTTTTAACCACTTGAGCTGGCAAGAAATTAACCGACGCGTGTACCAGAACGGCGGTCCTGTGTAAGTCGCTGGGAAGCGTTACGCAGTGTTCGATGCCTGTGAGAAATCGTAAGAAGATTTATATTTTCTAAATTAATTTATTTTCGACGTAGGACTTTTAATAGTTTTTTGAAGGGACTATAGAGCATCGATTGATAATAAAATTACATAAATATAAATATTAAATTTGTTTGTTAATAATTATGCAAAGTGTGGTATCTCTCAAAGCAGTCTGGAACATGTAATGGTACAAGACATTTCTTACATTCTCATCTAGTTTCACTTCGTTTTTTGTGTTTGGTACACATTCTACACCTTCGCTATGGATTTTTTTTTATACTTGCGGGTAGAATTTTTCTCGGAAAATGTCCCCATTGATTTGCCTTTAAACGATTGGGTGTACTTTCAGCAGACATCTTTTCATGTTTTTTATAATCGGGAATATATACAGTTTGTAATAGTTGCTCGTCCACATCTAATCGAAACTTCGAAAAGGAAAATTTCTTGCTTTTCGCTACATTCATTTTCTTACAGAATAAAACAAGAATTAAAGCGTTACGACGTATATACCACTTCGTTTTTGTTTCTGCAACAAAAGCATGGTACGTCTTTCCAGCACAATTAGTTAAATTTCTTCGTATTATTAACGGTAATTAACACGTTCATCGCCCAACGTGTTTTAGTTGAGTTCCCTACAGGGCCCAAAAGTGACTGTCGGAGCGCATGACATTTGATCTTTGTACGCTATAAAATTTATATAAAATTTTACTTTAATTATTGTTACGTTTTAACCAGTTAAGTGCGTAAGACGTGTATACACGTCGGACCAAATCTCTACCGCGATGCGTTTGACGTTTATACTTGTCGTGTAAAATAAAAAATTTACCATTCGCTATAAAAACTCGAAATCTCAATAAAATGAGATAAAAATATTATTGGTGGTATGCTCCCTTTATATTACCAATACAACTGCTTTGTATTTTATATGGAGATGGGCTTGCGTTTCAAAACCAATTATACATAGGAGTGTAAGTTGAAGTTTGCCGGTTTTACACTAGGATGTCGCTAGCAGGATGTAGGCATTTCTATGATTTGTTATATACACGATTGTTTTCTATTGACATTAACCTCCAAAAACACCTAAGTCTCATTCTGTCAAAATAATAGCGTCATAGTCGTTTATATCAATGAATATGTCGAGTTTCGTTCCAAATAAAGAGCATTTGCGGAATTCGTTGCTTTTCTTATTTCATCAAAAGAAAAAAGCAGCTGAAGCACATCGTTTGCTAGTAGAAACTAATGGTGAACATGCTCCAGTGATTAGAACATGTGAGACATGGTTTCGTCAATTTAAAAGTGGAGATTTCGATTTGAAAGACAATGCTCTGTGTTTGGTGGGACCAGGATGGTGTGGTGTACCACGAACTATTAAAACCTGGTGAAACGGTAAATACGGATCGCTATCGACAACAAATGATCAATTTGAATCATGCGTTGATCGAAAAACGACCGGAATGGGCCCAAAGACATGGCAAAGTTATTTTGCAACATGACAACGCGCCGTCTCATACCACTAGATCCGTGAAAAACACATTAAAAACACTTAATTGGGAAATATTATCGCACCCGCTGTATTCTCCAGATCTCGCCCCGTCCGACTTCCACCTTTTCGCATCGATGGGGCACTCACTTGCAGAGCAGCACTTCGTCAATTTTGAAGAAGTTGAAAAATGGCTCATCGAATGGTTTTCCTCGAAAGAGAAAAAGTTTTTTTGGAATGGTATCCATAATTTGCCTGAAAGATGGACGAAATGTGTAGAATCAAATGGTCAATACTTTGAATAAAAATATTTTGAGATTCCCCTAAAAATTATGTGTTTTTTTTACCGAAAAAAACCGGCAAACTTCAACGTACACTCCTGTATACGTAATCCGCGACTAAGGAACGGCAAGCGTTAATTTGCGGAAAAACTGCAAGACCCTATGTTTCTTCTACAAGTTTTTTGTTTCCCAAAAAACAGAAGATCTTGCAGGAGTCAGGATTTTGGTGTACGATCTGTGAAGTCGCACTTTGTGTGATACCGTGCTTCAAAATATATCACACATAAATAGATTGAACATTTTTAAATTATTTTCTTATTTTTCATGTTTATTCTTGTTATCTTCAATTTTTCTTTTTTATGTATTTTATTATTGACAATTTTCAAGCTTTTAGTAAGAATAACGTATTCAGGAACGAATTGTTAGTTTTTTTGACAAATAACAATGTAATTCTTCCTAGTTTTTCATAAAATGTATAATAGAACCATTTGCCCAGCGTTCGACATGTGTACACGTCGTTGCTTTTTTTTTTAATTCCGTATCCTGTGGGGATCTTTTGAAGCTAAAGTCCACAGTTAACTGGTTAACACGTTATCCATTTTTTATGTAAAAAAAATAGTTTTTAGTTATACATAAAAAAGATGCTACATTTCTTACGAAATATAATTATAACATTTATTTTTCCTAACGTTCTGTATTTAGTATTTGTCTGTAAGTCTAATTATTATTAAGGGGGGAGCCTGATTTAGAGGCTTTTAAAAATCGACTTTTTCAAGAATTTTTTCAGAAGGAAAGAAATATTCGATTGAAACGAAACTTTCAGGTTTTATTGTTCTATATTTCAACAGTCTTCTCAAATTTTTTTATTAAAATATATTTCATATTATGCCTAGTACAAGCATTTTGCCGAGGCGCCTGTTTTTTGCGGCGGGAAAGATGCAGGTTTCAATTTCCATCTGAAACAAAGGCCCATCCAAATTTTTTTTTTAGTATAGTATAGCTTCTCGTTAAACCAGTCAAATTCAAAAAAAGTGAGAGATTCAACAATTTTTCGCTAATTAATGAAAAAAATTTTTTTTGGGAAAAAAAAATTCACTTTAAATTGTTTAAAAAATGGGTTAATTATAACTTTCTTATGATTTATAAGGTTTAACGAGAAGCGAATTTAATTCCAAATACAATAATCTTTGTCTCGTTTTGATAAGACGTTTAATTTTTTCCCTATCTTTCCCGCCCGTAAGGAAAAATCGTAAAAAAAAAACCGAGAAATCGCGCGGTAAAGTTAATCGGCCGCACGTATACCTGCTTGACGCTTGCTCACAATTTCTTCTGTAACTCCGAAAATATTTTGATTTTTCTTCTGAAATTTTAGGGACACATTCTTGGATAGTTAGGGAAGACATTTATGCAAAAAAAAAAAATCGATTTTTTGAAGCCTCTAAATCAGGCTCCCCCCTTAACGAAGCCCCTCCATTCACTATGACAAGATTTTAGTAACAGGAATACCTCCGAAATATTTTATTAACCCTTTGCGGACGGACGTCTACTCTCAGCCAGCAAAGACTTTTTACCGTTCCGGTCGTATGTCTGCTCTCAGCCACCACAACAAAAAAACCGTAATAATCTTATATTGTATTCATCCATGTATCAAGTTACAATTTATCTGCAGAAATATAAATTATTAATCAACCTATTCACGAACTTATGCGGTGCTCCTATCAATTGGTGATAAAGAAATCTAGTGCGAACGAAAGATGTTACCTATCGCTCATCGAGGAAGACGCTGACTTTTGCGCCAGTCGCCACTTTTGCGTAAAGAAATCGAAACGATTTGAAGATACTTTGTAAAATTCCAAATAATATTTTACAAGTTATATCTAATTGTAATTAGGCATTCCCGCTTTTTAAAATATTTCAAAATAATTTTCCAAAGTGACCAAAAGAAAGTTACCCATAGAAGTTCTATCTGAAACTGAAAATAAGAATAAAGAGTTTGATTTTTATACCTTCAATACCGATAATTTTTTCATTAAAACATGTTATTGTATAAACATATAACTAAAGTTGCCAAAAGAATTAATAAGCCTATTTTATTCTCCATAATCTTGCATGTTATGTATCACTGCACTTTAAACAGAATTTATTTCCGACCTGTACAACACCCATGTCCGAATCTAATGCATCCGCAAAGAGTTAAATTATATTGAATGGACTTGGGATTTTTCTAATTTTTTAAGAAATTAGCTTGTTAATTTAGAAAGTAGCCAAACTCCATTCCTGTGAAGAAAACGCTAATTATTCACTTAATAGTTGTCCTTATTTTAATAGGAATTATAAATTTAACTCCTTTAGATACATTCCTTTGGACACTCTTTTGTATCCAGTACAAATATTTTTAATTGTATCGAAAAACAAGCCCGTAAATGTAGCAATTTAAGTATAAATAAACTTAGGTCATTTTTAAAATAAACCTCTCAACTAGATTTATTGTCTAGTCAAATTAGCATTTTGATAGGATGTTACTCCAAACTATCTGCAAAAAAATTTAAAAGTTCGGAAATGTGGTCTACAATAAGAAGTGCATAATGCATTCGCTGAAAATCGTGTGCACTTTCAATGAAAAATCAATATGTGCAAAAAACCGCGAAAAGATCGTGTTTTCCAGTAAATCTTGGCTTATATCTTAAAAACTAATAGTTTTCTTTTAGAAATAATTAACAAAGAACAATTTATTCCATATGAAATTTCCTTTAAACTGGAGAAAGTGCGATATGCCCAATTGCAACAGTTTTCCTGCCAATGGCGAGTGAGTGAAACAACAAAATTCCAAAAACAGTTTTTCTTTACGTATTGTTTTTCAATAGTTAATATTTAAAAATATTTTAAGAAATTTATAAAAAAGTAACTTTAGTTTATTAACAATAAGTACATTCAACTTGGTTGCTGAACGTTTTACAGTTTTTGCGAGAAGCAAAAGCTTATTACAAAAAATTTTTTTTTTATCTATCGCACCAAAAAATGGAACAATCCGATATCGTTTATGATGTTTTTATACATTGTAGGAAACCCAAATAACAGTATGCAACATTTATTCCTCGATAGAATTAATTAGTACGGAATTTTTTTAGAAATCGGCAAATTTTTTCCACTTCTTACTTAAACTCGCCAGATAGCGAAAAATCAACTTTTAGAAATTCTGAAACGACAAAAAGACAGGTCTCAATTGAACGCAACTTTTAAATAAAAATTTGTTATATTTCATTGAATAGATCGTGAATGGCGCGGCTTCAAAGACTGCATTTGATAAGAAGGACAATATCATAGGTACAGCAATTTTTTTAGTGATCAATAGTATTAATCGTCTACACTAACGAGTAGAATATTATCAGAAAATGACTTTAACATCATATAGAAAATCATTTTCGAAGCCTTACTAATACAGCAAAAAAGAATCGAAAACAGCCGTGCGCGTCAGCAGGGAACGCTCACGCGTTGCAAACTCGAGCGCGCGACTTAAAAATGGAAAAGCGTTCAAAACATTCGATATCTCTACTTCTTAACTA
>JACGTP010000187.1:53864-75099 GCA_023678845.1 Mischocyttarus mexicanus | reverse complement strand
AAAGGTTTGCTTTTAACATTATTCTCTATGTGTAAACCACCAAAATTGATAATATTTGGAACGTTGGGTCTGATAAATGAAATTTCATCTTGCTGATTAGTAAATACTATACTAATGTTCTTTTCTAATTCTTTGATAGATGGTATTTCACCCAAATATTTTTCCGCAATCTCTTGTTGGGGTTTATACATTTTATCATTGGAAGTAACATGGATGTGCCACCATGTTTTGACAAAATTTTGTATTCTTTTCCAAAAAGGTAATTTCAAACCAATTCTATTACTTAAGTCAAAGGTCGAAGGATGTGACGGTATTACTGGATTACCAAAAACGAATTGAGACATTTGTGTAAGCCCCGTTGAAATCATACCTATTAATATATGAAACAACTATTATAATCATGTAGATATATAAAATGAAATAAAGTTTTAGGATAAAATTTTATTTCTATACCTTCTAAACTCTAATTACTAGTATAATATACAATTAAAAGTTACAAGTTTCAAGTTTATAATAGGTATAGAAAAACAATTATTTTGCAGTTCTACGAAGAAAGCAATTCGTATACTCGGATCTTTATTTAACTCCAAAATATTATTGATAAAATGATTTCTTTTTATCTTATATAAATATTACGATCATAATATGTAAATATTAATCGTCAAAATTTGTGCCACACGTTCGATAATTTTTATGGAAAGTGATATTTTATTCACTCGATATGAATTAATTGAAAAGAGGTAAAGTACAGCAATACGAATTCATATCGTAACAAGTAAATATTTTTTTTCAAATATTTACTAAAACAACAAATATAGAAATTTGGTAAATTATTAAAGAAAATTATTTAATCAATGAGAAAAAAATATCACAACTTGTTGTTTTGTTTTTTAATAATTTTACTTATCTATTCTTCATTTGTTTTTAATAATTAATAAACTCATATTTAATAGTATATAATTTTAATTTACTTTGAATCTAGAAATATTTCTTCACTTACCTATCAAAGGAGCTTTGAATCTGTATCCAAAAGCGTATATGGCTGGCGTTATGATTGCTTCGACCAGAACAAGATCGAATTTTTCATCGCTATCGGACGCATAAATCTTTTTAAAGTCAGGATGATTAAATACGTTTTCCGAAAACTTTATCGCCATTTCATATACATATTTTCCGAGCAAATCCTGCAACGTGTATATATCTCTAATTTTTACGTAATTTATATTTTGTAATTCCTTGTAATTATGACTTATGTCGATCTGTGTAAAATTTGTCAAATTTTTGTCAGATATCGGATCAGTTGTTACAAAAGTAATTTGATGACCTCGTAAACTTAAATTTCTGCAGATAGAGTGATAAACTATTTGATGACTGTAAGAAGGTAGTGGAATGATAGCCAAAATTTTTGCACTGTTGGTAACTTCTATGTTGAGAATCAAAAGACACGTCATTACAGTTACGATTAATGATCTCATGATCATATAATTATTTTTTTTTGACTTTTAACCCAACTCGGGAGAATGCACTCGCAATCGGAGATAAACAAGGAAAGAAAATAAACGTCTGATTGAAATAGTACACGAAAAAGCTTTTGATTATAGCTCTAATAACGTTACATGAATTATATTATACTTATCCACGATAAAAAATTCATTCTAATTTTATTCACGTCCTTATTTGTTCTTTACATGTATAATACAATCAGACTGATTTAAGTATGAATATTGGACGATATAAGTACCAAAATGTAGATATGCTCGCTCCACCTATTTCCTTAATTTATTCTCTCAAAGTTCACGGAATAGAATTTTTTTAACATAATCCAATGATTCCTAATTTATGTCGGATACGCTTCTTTTCTTTTACGGTCAATTGTGGTTTAATAAACATTTGAATGACTACGCAAATCCTTTATCGCTGTATGAGTCACTCATATGCACTATTGATTACTTTGACGTAACAAAAAGTAGAGCAAATTTTTAAAGTAATACATATTGTCGTATTTACTTATCAAGAACATAATAATTGTTATCGTTTGATGGATAGAAGTTTAATTATAAAGAAATTTTATGTTAATTTTCAAAAGTAAGATATCAATGTCTTTTAATAATAAACTTTGAAAAAATGAAAAAATAACCAAAATAAGAACGTAGAGGGAAAGAAAAACATGTTTTTTAATAAAAAAGAATTATTGATATTTTCCGTCCTTGAAAATGCTCTGTCACCAGCTTATTTCTTGATATTTTATTACAAAAAAATTACAGAATGTTGATCGATTGATGCTTTGTGACAAGGAAAAAATTTAAATATTAGGTGTTGGAAATAATTCGTAGCGTTTTTTTACAAAATAACGATTTATTTGAAATGAAAATAAAAAATTACATTATTGAAATACTGCCCATCGCTTGCCCCTACTTTTTCCCATTTTTCAGGTAACTGTCGAATACCCCGTCGAAAAAACTCTTCGTCCTTGGAGGCAATCCATGAATCGATCCAATTTTGGCAATCCTCATAAAATGTTAATTTTTCCCCTGATAAACCATGAGCCATTGATCGAAACAGGTGGTAATCCAAAGGGGCAATATCCGGAGAATACGGCGGGTGGGTTAAGACTTCCCATTTCAATGTTTCCAGGTATGTTTTCACTTGCATTTCGCCACGTGAGATCGAGCATTGTCGTGCAGTAAAATAACTTTATCGTGCCTTTTGCTCCATTCCGGCCGTTTTGAAAAATAAGATGTGTTGTAAAAAAAACACCTAATAACAGCTGATTTACGATAAATTCGTTTCTGGAGGTAACAACAAAATACTGTAATAACCATGCCATTTCTCATCAAATGCTACGAATTAATTCCAACACCTAATATATTTACTTAAACCATATTTTTGAAAAAAATTCGTGAAAGATATGTTTCTTTTTCATCGGTTATACTCTATTCTTTCTTTAACGCATACTCGTCCGGTAATATTTTGCATCGACATTCATAAAATGCCGGGATTTTTTGACGCATTAGTGTGGGTGTGTAGACTAGTCTCAGGTAGCGTGTATGCGTTAGGAAGGATATTGCCAAGAGTTGATTGGTGTGTTCGGCGCAAGGGACCGATATGCCTTTGTCCCGGAAACGTATATAAAGGACGCCGATCGTAATTTAATTCGAGAAGTTGTATAAGGTTAGTATTTAGAAGAATTTAGTCGAAGGTTAGTCGGTAGTATTGAGTCGAGTAAGAATACGTGGTTCTAACAAGGAGTATTTCTATAACTCGGAACTAGATTTTGCTTTAGTCATAGGTCTTGATAAGTATTGCTTATTACGACCGATGACTATCGGTCTTAAATCAATCGTTTTCGAAATATCAACTAATAAAGTTTAAATAAATAATTGAATACGCATATATATTTATTTATTGTTTCAGTCAACAAAAATCTGTGGTAGCCGTGTGGATAAAGTTGCACGCAGGGCTCGTAACACGTGGTTGTCGGCATGTTCTAGTTTCGTTTATTTCGAATTTTTTTTTTTTTATTTATTTTTTTTTTATTGTCAAGTACGTTATACTTACTTTAATCTTTTCCTATCTTTCCACAGTATATTATATTTTTTTAATGGAGAAAAACTTGCGTGCTTATTAGAAAAAAGTTTACAATAGTGATGTGATGTAATGTGTGTGTGTGTAGTTTTTTTTTAGTTTATCAGTGTTTATTGGAGAATTATCTCTGTTTGGTATAAAAATTAGAATTGTATTAATTTAGAATTAAAATAACTAGAATCAATTATTTTTTATAATATAAAAATGGACGAATTTTCGTCATGCGGACGAATATTTGTTACGGCAGAACCTTATTTCTTAAAATACACGTCATAGCCGCCTGTGTGGTGGCATTCGATTTTTTTTAGAATACTTATGGTGCTGAGAGTACGGTGGCACTCATTCGCTAAGGGTTAATTTACAAGCAGTAATACTCTAACCTACATTAATTCAATTGCTGGAAGGGGGAACCTACACAAGCTTAAACCCAGTACGATAAGTGCCATGGTGGGGGGAAATTTCTTCTCTACTCATTTGTAGTTCGTATTTGTACCGCTTGTGTCGCAGAAATCAATCATACGACGAGTGAAAGGAAGTGAACAATCTTTGATATCAATAGAAGTTTATTGAAGTGATAAAACAATAGTAATTTATAATTATTTTTCAAAATATTTATATATATTTATATATATTTATATATATATATACTTATCTTCTTATAAATAGTATGTTGCAGATCTTCACAAAACTATAGGTTAAAAATGTAATAAAAGTACAATTTTTCATATACGAAAACCTTTAATCAGTATCGAAATAATAAAAAAAGTTTATTTCAATTAAAGTTAACTGACAATTAAATCTGATACACGTTGTTCGTTTTCTATTGATTTGTCAAATTAACTTTAAAAATGGCGACACAAAATTTACCCAGCAAGATGAAAGAATTACGTTTACCCATTTCAAGAGTTAAAACTATCATGAAAAGTTCGCCTTACGTTGATACCGTTGGGCAGGATGGATTATATTTGGTTACAAAAGCTACAGTAAATAATTTCATGATAAATAATTGTAATAAACTTAAAATATGTTAATTTATTCTAATACAATGGTTAAAGCCGACTTGCGTATTTTGCAGTGGGATTATTAAAAATTATTAATTAATGATAAAATAATATTTAAATATATATATTATTTGTTTCAATTTTAATAACGTTTGAATTTTTTTTAGGAATTATTTATTCATTATCTGACAATAGAGGCTCATATGCAAAATAATAAAGGAAATAATTTAGATTATAAGCATTTGGCCGAGGTTGTTCAGACAAATGAGACACTGGAGTTTCTACGTGAGATTATTCCTCGGAAAATTTCAGTAAGGCGATTCAAAGAAATGATGGCAGCCAAATCAACTAGCAGTTCTTCTGATGAAAGTAGCTCTGATTCAGACAGCGATAGTGAATCTGATACTGACTCTTGTTCTAATAGCGATACAAAAGAACGTAATGAAAATTCTTCCACTAGTGAACATGAATTAGAAGTGCCAGAAAATGGTAATAAAAGTAGTTACAGTGATAAAAGTGATAGCGAGGAAGAATCTAAGAGGTAAAAATAAGACAATAGAATCTAATTCTATAAGATTCATAAGTATTTTAGAAAATATTTTATTTGCAATTTTATTTTTAAGACGTTCTTTAGTCAAGAAATCGTATTATATCTATATGATTCTTATTTGTTGATATGAATCTTATTATTTGAAAATAATTGAAGTTTGAGATAAAACATATGTAAATTCAGCAATTTTATTTGTACTTGCATACATACATAGTTAGTTCAATAACTTTTAGAAAGTGTTTTCAATTAGTTTTATTCATATTACTATGTCTCTTTCATAGTATAAGTATTTATTTTTAACAAATTGACAATTTAAATAAAATAAAAGGAAATAAAAGTAGCATGCGTTGTCTTATACTTTGCTTTTCATGTAATGTTATCTCATTTATTGATATAATGCATTATTATTATTATAAATAATTTGAAAGCATATAAAATGTTGGAAATATTTAATTATAAATATTTTTTATTAATAACAAATAAAATACTGATTTATTATTATTACAATTATATTGATGTATAAATACAAAATATTCTTCTATAATCAATGATCTTATTCTTGATGTAATTTTTTGGGTTTAGGCATCGAAAATGCATCGTAACAATCCTCATTTAACTTAATTGCCAGAAAATAGATTTCAGCTAAAGCAATTACCAATGCACATATTATGCCTAGTAATAATCTAAATCCAAAATCTAAATTACCAACTATTAATTCTACACCAACAAAACCAAATGTGAATCCTGCCAGTACGGAAAAGATAAATTGTGCAACTGCAATCAGTTGTTTATTTATTTGCTTCACTGTAAACAAAAGAAAGAATAAGAAAAATTAAATAAGCAGGTACTTATAAATATAATAGAATATCAATTAAAATATTAATTTTTTACTTTGATAGGCTATTGTATCTTCTGGTAAATCTTTACGCGTTGTATCAACACTTTTGGTCATAGCTTTGTATTCTCTTGCATTTTGTTCTGCCATAAGTTTTTGTATCCTTGCTTCCAATTCAGGATTTCTAGGTGTAATTTTAGGCGTTGGCAATATTACATCGACGCCTTCTAAAATTTCATGCAAGTATACTTTTTTATTTGTATTTTTTCTATACTCTTCTAAATATTTATTTAACCAATTAATATCATTTAATTTCAATAGAACGTCGTTGCACTTTTTCCTATTACTTTTCTTTAAAGCAGCGATACCAGGTGGAACATTATCTACATTAGATACATTTTTACAAACAAAGTCTATTAACTTTGAATTTGGTTTTAGACATAATGATGGATCATCAATTGTTTCTACAGGCATTTTTATATATTCTAAAAATGATATAGGTATTTCTCCAAAAAAAAAAAGCAAAAAAAAACAATGTTTAGTATTATTATAATATTTAGTATTTATATATATTGGCACCGCTGTTATTTTATTCTAAGAAATTATTTGGAAGTTGTAAATATGAAATATTTTATATAATCAAGGCGTAATGTGTAACTTTTTTTCTAAATCAATATAATATTCTTTGATTTCGTTTTCTTTGTCCTGAAAAGCTTTATCCACTTTTTGACATTTGTCACTCATATCATTTATAAACTTCTCCCATTCCGCTTTGCGAATTTCTCTATTATGTTGCAATGCAAGATCCTGCAACATAGAAGGGAGTAGTTTCAAAATAGTTACCGTATAAATGAAATCTTTTTCTCTTTTTTAATGTTACTTTTGAAGTACGTACACTATCAAATTCTTCTTGTCTTTGAAGTACCCTTTCGCACATACTAAGCGCAACATCAATGTTAGCTTTTAAACTTGGTAAATGACAATCTCCAAGTTGTTCTGCACGGGGTAATTGATTTTGGTCTAGTTCGGTTGAATATTCAAGAATTTTGAAAAGTCTTTCCACTTCTCTGTCATCTCTTTTTTCCTAAATATATATCAATTTGTAAATATTCTAATTTTTTATATTAAAGCATTATCGTGTAACTATAAGCTTGTCCTATAAGTTTTTTCCTTCTTTTTTAATATAAAATATTTTGTGTATGTTGTATTTAATATTATTTTACTTAACAATATACAATTATATTCTTTATTACCTTTTTCATAATACTATGGTATTTAATATTATTAAAATGATATAAAATATAAGATATTAAGTATAAAAAGTTAATTAAAAAAAAGGAAGAAACTTATGGGATAACTTAATACTTTATTTATTTGTTAATATTGCAACATTGTAGTAAAAAGAGTATATATAATAAAATAAAAGTGTTTAGTAGTTGGAAATTGTATTTAAATATTATTATTTTTACAAATATCAGGTTATAGTTATCAACGTAGAAAAAGAAAAAAATAATTTATTAAATTAATACAAAATGATATTTTAGGTCGATTAAAGAATACAATTTATTAGATTTAATTTAAATAATAAAATAATTGATAATCATTGTTTTATAAGAGAATATTTAATTTTACCTGGAATTCTCGTAGAAAGAAATTTACTTCACCTTGTATAAATGGACGATGCTCGAAAAGTCTACTCCAAATTTCTCCCGTGTCTACGAAAATGTTATCTCGAGTAATATTATTGCAAGAATCTTTTTATATAATAACATGTTATTAATTTTGAAATATATTTCTTTCTTAATTTTTCATATATGATTATATCTGTTCGCACCTTTGATAACGGACGCCATGCTGCAGCTGGAAACACGAGCTTTACAAAAAGTAGTCCAATCATATGATTAAGCATAGTTCATTGCGCATGCGTCAATAGTTATCACTAATAATTGATTTTTGTTATTCTTTTTTTTTCAACAAAATAAATAATTATTTAAAAATAAAATTAACAATTAGGAAAAAAAAAGTAACATTCGCAAAAATGTCTTTTAAATGTTCACCGTAATAATTTATTAATTAATTATAAATTCCCATTAAGAGATTTAACAAACTTTTGATTAATTATAATATTGTCACTGTTATTATGTTAAATATATATTTTTTTAAATATGACTTACGATGTGCTTTATCGATATATTTGAATTCTATCTAATTGGGCGGGAAAATATGAACTTCTTTAATTTTTATGAAAGATTATTTCTTTTTCTACTTTTAAATATACTTTTTATTTTTAATTAAAAATGTTTCATAAAGCTTCGACGTGATGTTTAGAATATTATTGTACAAATAGTCTAATATTATTCGTGAATTACTGATTATGGAGAGGAATAATTTCAGAATGAAAATATAGTGTTTCGTAGAATTTGAGATGTCAAGTGTTATGATCGATAAGATCTTTTGAATACAATGACAAATATCACAATTTGTGATTTCTATTAAAAAAATGATATCATTCATTGTTTTGTTACAAGATTTTAATTGATTTAATGACGGAGTAAGATTAGTGATAATTAATTGATGTAGACATATAAAAATATAAATAAATAAAATTAAAATTAATAATATTAAATTAAAACAAAACAAAAAAATAAAGAAAAAACAATTTCGTAGAAAATTCGAAATAAATTTACTATTTTATTTACCGTCGATAAATTTCAAAGAAACTTACGTTCTTATCATCCATCGATCAACTGCAGTTACCATTGCAATTTTTCTTTTTAATTTTAAATGCTCACGACATTTGATTTCATTTTTCAATTAATTATTATTTTAAATAATATTCCATTAAAATAAAAAAAAAAAATTAATAAAAAGTAATTTTGGAAAATAAATATTCCTTTCAAAAGAAAAAAAGAAGGAAAAATAAATTATTCTATTGGAAAAGAAATAATAATTTGTAATTAATTAATTTATCTTTGTCCATCATATATATGTATACAATTATAGACAAGTATATACTTACTTACTTACGTATTACTTATAATACTATATATCTTTAGTTGCTTTTCCAGCTCATGTCAGAGGAGAATTCGTAACGTGTATAATCTTTCCAATTAATTCACTAGTTTCCTTTCTGTGTGACAAACGTGCCGTTACTCTACGTCTTGTGGATCTTCCAAAAGGAAACTAACTGCAGGAAGTTAGTTTAGTTTCCAATTCGACGAAAACCGCGAGAAGCTGCAAGGATGACTCGACGCCAAGTACTACGTGTCTGACTTATAGTCGATTTGATCACTTATCTATGTTCCCCAAGTAACAAGGGGTCAATAGTACATATACATATATACATATATAGATAAATTAAATGTATCTATATTTTTCTGAAATATTTTAGGCTAATCAATTTTTGGTTTTTTCTATCCTTTGAAGATAATATTAAAAATGTATACACGAGGTTTAAGATCAAAGGATACTTCTCGAGTCATTTAGAATATTTTTCAATTTTTTGTTTAATCAATTAACTATTATGTCGCTCTCGCACCTTTCGTGTGTCACAAAAATCGATCGATGACGAGTATAGTCGTCAAGCACAGAGTAAATGTCGGTGTTAAAATATTGCATCAAAAAAATAGGTTTATTTTATAAAATTGCTTATTATATTATTTATTTTGGCATTTCTCCATGACGAGTATACTCGTGAAATACAGTTAACTGGTTAATGAGTCTTTAGGAAGATATAAACAAATCTATACGGATGAAGAGTATCCGTCAGAAGTCAACGTAGGAGGTGAAGGAAAATAAGATAGAATCATGATTCGAGATTAGAGACAGTTTACTTACTAACGTATCGTGTAATCAAGTATTCTGAGGTTAACAGTGAAGCTTCATAAGCACCTGGATGGTGTACACCTAAGTAAGCATACATTACGTAAATAATTCCAGACGCAATACGATAATAATCAATACTCTCGCGTTATGGCGCCTACGTATATGCATATTTTATTAGCTTGCACCGAGAGATATGCCTGACATTTGCTGATTTATCCGTTTACGCGTTGAGTTGAAATTAGATTATGTTGTATGATAGAAATCCTACAGTTGAACATCCGTTTTAATCATTTCCTCTCATGTATCTTTTATTTTATATTTTTTAATTACACGAGAATAAAACATTGATGATAATAATAACATTGTTCTAATTATAATTCTACGTAATATAATAAAATGTATATTTCACAATCAGATAAAAATAAATTTCGTGGTAATCTAAATAAATGAAGCACGTCTTTTGAGATTATTAACGGTCAATAGCGAATTGGACAATAATTTTAAAGTCTTGGTTCAGAGTCGGATAATAATGGATGCTTTCGAATGGAAAAAAAAGGGATTAAAATAAATCGTAAAATGAAAGAGGAGAGAATGATAATGAAGAACCGTGGAACAGAATACGCAAAATTAAACCGAGTTCTTGGAAAGAGAACGGACAAGTAAGAGGAGGAAGGTAATTAAGCAGTTTCGTTCGATAAATGATGAAAAGACGAAGATAATAATGGGATATTAAAAAAACGATGATCAAATTGAATCATAGCATATTCATTAATATATATATTGATTTATTTATTTATTCATTTATTTATTCATTCATTAATTCATTCATTTCTTCATTCATTACTTCATTCATTCATTTATATATTGTAACAGAAATAATGTGCATGCTATTGTACTGGTTTATACAATTTGGCGACAAGCAAATTAATTCAATTTTAAATAGTTTCGTTTATAGGGTAGAAAAGCTTAATAGATGTCGAAAATTATTGAATAAAATTAGTTTTACCCTAATGATTTACAACCTAATATTGAAATTATTAAATATGCATACATATTCAGAATAATTAAATGCAATTTACGTGATCTTAATTAATATTTGTTTAATTAATTTTTGTCAACGTTTTAACTCTCATTATTCTAACATCATTGGTAATAATGACGACAATTATTATTATTATTATTATTATTATTATTATTATTATTATTATTATTATAATATAGTTATCGTTCATGTTTTATTTGCAGATACAATCATTAATGATCATTTTAATGGAGCGTATCAGGACCACTAATTGAGTTTACTATTTTCAAAATGATTTAGAGTTTTAAAATCAACTCAATTATTATCTTGTTTTACTTTCATTCTGTAAATCTTCAGTTTTCTTCCACGAGAGATATAAACTTACTAATGTAATTTTTATTTAACAAAGAATATTTGTAGTCATATCTTGTTACGAGAAGTTCAATCGTTAGTTGTATTTTAAACGCAGAAACTTTAGAGAATTCCGCTATAAAATTGGTTTGCTTGGGTAAAATAGTAAGCGGATTTTTGATTAAATATAGATGAAGAAAGTACTGAGAAAGTAGGGGGGGGGGGGAGAAAGAGAAAGAGAAAGAGAAAAAGAAATAGAGAGAAAAACAGATAGACAGACAAATAGGAAAGGATAAGATTTGTGAGAAACGAACTTACTTTAGTGTACATTATAATATCTTTATTTTATTTCAATTATTCTTTCATTAAATAAAATATCAAGAAATGTTCTTTCATTCAGTTTAAGAAACTTGATTATTTTTGTTTTCGTTTAAACTAATTAGATTATATGTCAATTTTAAAAAAAAGAATAAAAGAGGTAGAAAGAGAGAGAGTGCATGTGTATGTGCGCATACAAGATTTTATCATGTTTTCCATGAGAACGTGAATTGTTTGCATGCCTTAGAATAGATATTCTTGTAAAACGATGTAGAGAGGGAGAAAGAGAGAGAGAGAGAGTGAAAATATAAAGAAAAATCATGTTGATGTTTTGTAGGTAAATAAAACAACAAGACTATAGGAAAGTAAAAATATTTCAATTATAATCCAAGTAGAGGAGTAAATATATAAGTCTGATAATAGAATTTATCTGACGTATATGTCGTTAATCTTTATGAGAAAATTTACTATTATTCATAGCTTAATAGGTCTGTAGTAGCCTGATAATAAGGTTGGTTACACGAACTTTGACTCTGTGGATTTCATGTTAAGGGATTTCCCATGGTAATATCCTCTTTTCTCATACTGTAGAGAAAAGCGAACAGCTTCTTCGTTACCGGTCTTAAGCCGATCTGAACATACGTAAGCTTTTGCATACTGTATGTGTATCTATGTATATATGTACATGTATATATATATATTCATAGTCAGATACATGTTTGGGATTCGCACACGTTACCTGTCAAGCCTAATGTAAACTCCTTGCAATTGTGTACTCGATATCATTGATATCATAGTCACCTAACTTATGGATTAGAATATATGGACCTTTCAAAACCTATCAACACAGTTTATATTATATTTCTATGAACAGTCACGTTTATAATTAACCCAGAACCTTATCAACGTACTTTTAGGTATTAATTATAGTAATTATATTTATTTAATTAACATAATTGTATTAATTATATTTTTCTCTTTTAATACATTACTTATCGATAACCCCGATTAATATTAAACACTGTCAGATAAAGTCATTTATAAAATCGTACATATTCTTTGGAATAAACGTAATGAATCGTATAAATTATGTTTTTCAAATATTCTAAAGATTATATAAAATTAATTGACTATTGTTTCTTTTTCAATTTGAAGCATCTTAAATTATATTGAATGGATTTGGATTTCTTGAAATTTGATAAAGAATCGGGTAGTTAATTTTGAAAGTGGTTTAACTTCATTCTTGGTAAGAAAACGTATATTATTCGTTTAATAATTGTCATTATTTTAATAATAACTTTAAATTTAACCTTATTAGTATCTTGTAAATATATTTTATTTAAGTATAAATTGACTTAGGTCACTTTCAAAATAAACGAATCAAATGATAAGAGAAGACGCGAACGTTGTTTGAAATTAAACAGAAACCACATTTGATCTCGCTATTGTTAATTTAAAATAATTTTTGCCTAAACGTATCTGTTGTACTTTTAATTTCCAAATTTTGATGACTATGCAGTATAATAAAGTTAGATTATGAGATTAAATTCTTTCTTACTTGTTTTTTTCTTTTCTTTTAATTATATTTTGTATCGATTAACAGAGACCTCGAGTATTATATTGAAGTAAATGTAGGGTACTTTGGTCTGGCTCGTGTCTAACAAATACAAGCAGTTAAGCATAGAAAGGGGTAGGTGAGGAAGACTTCAAAACGTAAGGTAGTTTGAGAGTAGGATTAGAGCACGTTTAGTTCTAGAACAGATAAGTTTGACTTTGCTCGATAACGGTAACTGTAAGAGAAGATTATCTGCTGGAACAAGCACTTACATTAACGTATTTATTTATGTATATACGAATACATACAAATGTACTGTGAATCATTCAGAAAGAACAAAATCAACAATTATGTCGACCAAAATTATTTAAACTTTTTAATACGATCACGTTTAATATTCTACATTTTTATTTATATATATTAAAAAAAAAAAAACATTATTTATACGCTTACTACCAAGAAGGCAAAATTTTATTTTAATTATTTTCTTTGAAATTATATTTAATGTTATGAAAAAGAAAAAAAAATAATCCTCTAGTATAATAAAATTAATATCTCAATTTGAAAATTTAATATCTTAAATCTTAAAATAGATTTCTCTGTAGGATCTTGTAATTATGCATTTTACAAAGGAATATCAATTATTTCGAGTTTACAGTGAGGTGGGCAACTATAAATATACTTCTGCGATTCGTTGTATATTTTATTTATATTTTATTTATATTTTATTAGTATTAATTGAGATTATAATATAAATATATAATATATTATATATATTCAGGATGTCTAAAAAGGTTTGGGACTAAATGTAAATTTATAAGAACATTTTTAATCTATTTGACCTCAGTAATATGTAATATAAGTTTGGTCTACCAACCTTTTTTGGCATTCTGTATATAATATATATACGTGTGTGCGTAAATACGAGAAGATAGAAGTTCGTTACTGTACAGGAAACGCTCGATTGGAGCACGAAATTTCCTCGCTCTTTACTTATTAACTTATTGCATCTCCTAAGTTCTATCTAAACTGATATTAATTATCGTGGTTACTCGACCCGATACGCGCTATGCTTTTCCTTCCGACCTACTTTCTCATCTTCTCTCACCCTTATCTTTCTCTTTATTTTCACTTTTCTCATTTATTTCCTTTTTATCTTTTTTTTTTTAATTTATATTACGATGAAATAAGTTCCAATGATACCCATTCGATTAGAAAATTTTAACATTTCTCAAAACCGCGCGAAATTGTTTTCTTTAATTAATTTATCTTTCTTTTATTATATTCATTTTTATTCATCATTTTAATTAATTATTTTTATCCTCAGGATTCTAATAAAATGTATATTTTTGTGTAACGTTTTATACTCGTTAAATAGCCTTTGAAAATGTTTCGTATATATTTAATTAGTAAATTATGTAAAAATATTATGCGGTTCTGTGATAAGTATTAATTAGATAACGTTTGCGTATGTGTGTGTAACAGTTGTACTCGTCATTGCATTTTACCGTTCTGCAAATTAGTATAACGAATATTTTAAACAGTTTATTATTAAATGAAATAATATAGATGTTATTTTTACTTGATTTTATAAATATTATTTAATAATAAATAAATAATAAATAATTATTAATTATAAATTAAGTTAATAATAAAGTTAATAATAAATTAATATAAATATATATTTCATATTTTTAGATTAACTTATTCTTAGAAATGTGTTTTCAAACAGAGAAATGTATTTCGTATGAAATCATTTTTCGTATTTCATTTTTCTTTCTTCATCATCATCGTTTTTCTACTTAAAGATAATGTATGGTATAAAAAATGCTGATCGATCGATTAGAGTAATCGATCTTTGGTACAATGAAATCACGTGGACATATAATCGATAATATAATATTATTCTTAGACTAGGTAAAACTTGATCGATGCGACACTAGGATTTTTAAGTAGCTCGTAAATCGCTTAAGGATAACCATATCCTTTTCTTCTTCGAATATACATACACACATATATATATATACTTTTTCGTAGTATCATAGTTTGGCGTAAACAAAAACGATCGGGTGCAGTAGAAAGCTGCTACTGGAGAGATTATTCTTACCCGCGTAATATTGCACATAACGCAGATCGTATTTCACGTAGAAATAGCTTAAACGTTTTATCGTGAAAGACTGAGAATGATAATGCGTAGTAGGAATAAAAACAAAAACAAAAATCTACATATTATTAGAGATTTTCCCTTAAAGATGATTAACACTTTGACTGCCACGCCAAAATCACTTGTTTCCCTTAGGTATTTTATGATGCAAAATTTCATAGAAATTAATCTATTATTTGTCAGTGTTCCAATAAAAATGTTTCATCGTTCGATGATGCAATTATTTATTTCAAAGTATATTCTAATTAACGGTAATGTTTTAAATGCACCAACTGTAAATTTTCATTCAACCTTTTACAATTTAAGTGATTCAAATGTTCCTTCGGTCATCAATGACCACCATGGGGTCACTGGAGAAACCGTGATCGGTCATAAATGACCAACATGCCAATAAAAGTGTTAATTATTAGGTTGTCAAGTATGAAATGGAGCAAATTTTCAATTCAATTATGTGCATTTTTTGCTCCATTTCATACTTGACAACCTAATAATTACGGATACAGATAAGAGAAAAGAAACAAAATCTTTCGAATTATTTCATTTTGGTAAATAATATTTAAAGATCTGAAAGATCTTCGCTTTTCGAATTGGTTAGATTATTAATTTGAAGTCACATTAATTATTTTCATTTAATTAAAAAGTCGTTGAGGAATCAAATCGGGAGAAAGGGTATGGGGAAGGAGGGGAGGGGGGTAGAGGTATTTAAAAATTCTTTTCTTTCATCCTAACATCGTCTAATCTTAAATGTATAAGAAAAGAGGATAAGAAGAATAAGAAAAGAGAATAAGATCTTTCAACGATCGTTTTTATCTTTCCTTCTCTGAGAGTCTAACGTTCGTTTCACAATCGAGCGGTGGAGGAAAGTTTAATACTCGTCTTCAGTTCACGCAAAGAGGATTAATATCAAAAAGAAAATGAAAGACTTCCGATGACTAGGCAGTCGTTTAACAGAAGAATGGATTCTCTTTTCCTCCTTCTTTCTCTTTCTCACTCACTCACTCACTCACTTACTCACTTTTTCCCTTTCTCTTTTTATTTCTATCTCTCTATCTCATTAATCTAGAAAATAAGCTAAGGGCAAACATTAATTTAAAATCTTCTAGTAGATTCTTGAACGAAGAAAGTTGCTTCATTTTTTTTTTTTTTTTATAAAAATTCTTAGATCTTCTTATAATACAAATATTAATTTCATCAAACTTTCTTTGACTATTCCCCCTTTTTTTCCATTTTCTTACTTTCATGTTGAATATATCTACCACGGTATTACAATGTTTGCTTTTATTGTACTATCTGTTCAAGTACTATATATATTTACATAGAAAAAACTACGTGAACATTTTCTTGAACCGACTTAATTTCACTTTTGCACACGCAGCATAGCTTTAATCATAGCAAAATCCTTTTCACGTTCCTATTCTCTTAAACTCAACCAGTGAGGGTTTTTCGTATTTTTTTTTTTGCTTCTCCTTCCTACTCTCTCTCTCTCTCTTTCTTTCTTTCTCTTTCTCTTTAGTTCTAGAAAGTTTTTCCCTAATTTTTTTGTTCCTTTTACTTTTTTTTTTTGGGAGGGAATTTTTTCTTTTTTCGTTGAAAACTTAAGTAAATATTTTATCCTTCGTGTTCACATATTCGCGATGGGATATCACATAGTGGCCATGCCCTCTTGGGATGCATCATTCATGCCGCGCCTACGGAAGAATAAATAAATTTATAAATAATACATGACCCCTTTCGTTCGTTTTCCTTCCTGGCTTGTACCTCTCTTCGCGAAGATAGGTACTCCCTTATCACTCAAAGTATATACGTATATGTATATATGTATATATATAGATCTAACGGATATATACACATGTATATCCTACTTAATAGTTGGTTTCTCAAGAAAAAAGGTAATGGGTTACTTGCACTAGAAATATCACGTTCGATAATATTGTTTCACATCAAAATCTTAAATTAAAGAATAATATTAACACATATTCGTCCGGTTATTTATTTGCATTGCCAACAAAAAATCAGTTCTTTATTAAAATCATTTCTGTTAGATATACAAAAAATTACAATTTAATTTATTTAAGTTATTTCATTTAATTAGAATTAAAATAGAACAAGAATCAATTATTTTTTGTAATAAACAAATGACGAATTTTCATTCTGCAGATGAATATCTGTTAAAAGAAAATGTCTAATATTTTTTTGTTATTTCATTTTTGTACACTTGTTAATATAAATCAAAAGAATAAGTTTCTACAAAGATATTATTTTTTATAGAAACCTTCAATATAATATTTTACAATTTTGCAGACACAAAATGAGAGAGAAGAGAGTATCTATTTATTTGAATATAAAAAAAAAACGTTTAAATATATACGATGACATATATAGAGACATATGTATATACAAGGATCTATATTTTACGAGTTTAAACTTCAAACGTTTATACGTATACAGATAACGTAAATTTAATCGTAAAAATATCGTAAAGTAGACTTTTTTCATTTTCCATCTTGAAAGTCTTATCGCAAGCTAGGAACGTCGTCGGTTTTGTCAATACTGATTGGTGGTACAGAAGAGAGTGAGGGCGAGGGGGAAGGGCGGGAGTGTAGGTGAATGAATAAAGGGGGAAAGGGTATATACATATATAACGTGAGCAGGCATATCATAGACATAGTTTAAGAAAGAATTTTCACATTGATCGCATATTGTATATTCAGTCGTGGTGTGTAAGCATCTCTCATGAGAGATAACATTTTCTAATGTAAGTAAAACGTCGTTTATTTGTGTAAGTTTAGGATCGTAACTCTATTGTAGAAACTTTTAAATTCATTGTTTCTTTATTTTCTTTTTCTTCCGGATTTCTTAGAAAATAAATATAGAACGATGCAGTACGAAGGATTTCCATATTCTCATGTTGATGTAATAAGCTATCTCTCTCTCTCTCTCTCTCTCTCTTTCTATCTCCCTCTGTCTCTTTCTCTCTCACGTTTCGGAACAAAGCTTGGCCAAAGCCAAAGCTTATATATCCGATTTTCACGGTACGATCGATCTCTGCCGGTTCGTTGAGAATCCTGGTTAAATCAACGGGTCTATAAAATCCTCTCTCTCTCTCTCTCTCTCTCTTTCTCTTATACTCTCTTGCTCATCCACCTACTCTCTCCCACTCTCTCTCTCTCTCTCAAACTATTCTCCAGCGATTGTTCGTGCGTTTATCGTTAGATACAGTTACTAGGTAGATGTTCTATCATGAATATTCCCCATATTTAGCATATATATATCCTCTTGTATTTCTCTAACAAGATCAAAAAGCAAATTGATAAACCCTTTTCGATGTCATTCCCCGAATTTAATATGAAAACCAAAATTATTCCTATCCAATATAATAAATCATATCGTAGATAATATATATTTGTATTATTATTAATTATATTATATATTTAATTTAATTATATTTATTTTAAGCTTGAAATAAACGTAAAACTAATGGATTTCATTTTGTTACACTTAAATGTAAAATATTACAAAGATTATCTTTAGTTTCTTCTTTAATTATTTCTTCTTTGTTCGTTCCTTTTAAACGTCGTAATTCGAAATACTCGATTTATTAAATATAAACTTATAATTGAATATAAAAGAAAATATATAGAGATGATTTTTCCGATTTGTATTCAGTCGAATTAGAAGCAATTCGTGTTACATGAATTATAGAGACAGGATCAAACTGTTTGACTTCCATTATTCTGCCGAAAGAGCCATCGTTGATCATCGGGTACAATTAGCGAATGCAGAAATGGCTCGTGTATGCAAATTTATCTGGCAATCCTGGAAAACTATATATATATATGTATATATATACCATTGCTCTTGCACGATTTAATCACGCTACGTGAGCAATTCAATCTCTTATTTTCTTCTCTGTTGACCATCGTTGTTCGCGACAATATTACGGAATGAGAGAGAGAGAGAGAGAGGATAAAAAAAGATTTAAATATTATTCCTTTTGTTTTTTCCTTCCTTCCTTCCTTTTCATTTTCTAGATATATTTCTTCTTATCGTATCACAAGCGAATTCATTTCATTCATTCTTTTAGAACGATACAAATGTACCACTCACTTTGTAAATTAGTACAAAAGGAAAATCGGTTTAGATAGATGAAGTGGAGTGAAAGGTATCAAGCGCTTTCACGATTGTAGAAAAGATGAGAAAGGTGTGTGGTGTGGTTGTAGGTGGGGATGGAGGAGAGGAGAAGAATAGGTAGAGATTAAAGACACGAAAAGGGATGAGTAGGGAGAAAATAATTTCCCTACGGTGTGATTAATGAATTTCATTGGAATTAATAATTAGTCGTCATACAGGAGAAGAAAGTTTTATCTTTTTCATTTTTAACTTGATAAAGGATACTTAAGATATGGGAAATATCTTCTGGTATACAGTGGTACCATAACTGGACCTTCATATCGCAGGAACAGTAATTGGAGAAAATACAGGACAATGTCCTAAACTAACATAAGAAGAAGAAGAAGAAGAAGAAGAGAACTTGATACCTACTTACTTACATACATACAAACATATATATATATATAAATACATATATAACATCATTAACCCAACCGACATGAAAATTCTCCTTCTCAGTTTCTCGACACAATTAGTAGCGAATCTTTGTTAAACACGACTCGTGCAAGAGCTTGCGACTCATTAAGAACGTTTTATTAGTGAAGAATGTTTTCGCATAACCCATCTAGGAGAAGAGAGAGTGTTAGAGTCACGCGTGTTTCCCTGGAAACAGGATCGTGCCGTACATATATATATGTGTGTGTGTATACGTACCTATATATCTCTTTTTCCTTTACCGTGTCTAATTAACCTCTTTGGTAAGACTACTCAACGGCGATTCATACCGGTCATGTGTTCGCTCTTGGAAAATCGAAATAACTAAAGGAAATAAATATTAATGAAAAGAAAAAAAAAAACAAAAAATATTATTAACGTTATAGGAATTTTTTCGAAGATGTGAGATTATTTAAGAAAATTTCAATAGAATTTTCTATGAGAAGGATCGTTTTCTCATTTCATTGTATGTATGTGTATGTGTGTGTGTATATATATATATGCATGTGATAATAAAACATCGAAGAACGATATTTAATAAGGTTCCTACATTCCAATTGGAAATCATATCATGTAATCAAGGAAACCATTCAGAAAGTTTTCTAACACGAAGTTAAGTTAAAGCAAACTTAAAGTTAGTATAGAAGGACGATCGATCTTTCAGGGAAGACGAGATAGCCATTGAAATCGTCGAGTTTTCGCTTCTATCGTTATCCGACATCAATGTCATCCTTCTCACGTTGAAAGAACGTATGAATGTCGATAAAGAAAGCTTTTTGATGAAGATTAACGGAATATTATTAGAAACTTTCATCGTGATTTTGCAAATGATCTATAATAATATTTTTCATTCTTTTTTTTTTTCTGTTTTGTTTTAGTTTCGTATTGTTTTTAACACGATTGATGGAAGAGAGCTCAACTTCAAAATCGTTGACAATTTTTTACTTCATCTGAAAAAAAAAAGAAAAGTAGAGATTATTTTTCATCGTTAAATAATTATTTTTATCTATTAAGAAAATCTCTTCGTAACGAGTATAAATCGTGACAATTTTTTTTTTTCTCTACTGCCAGGTTTGAACTTTTAAAGAAAAAAAGTTAAAAAGTCAATTATTTTCATATATACATATATATATATTAGGTGTACAAATAAATTCTCGCCGTTCTTATTAAAAAATTAGGCATTTAATGACTTTAACCGATATAAAATTGCTTGCTGAGTTACTCCTAATGTAAGTGCAAGTTTTTCTTGCATTTGACACGAATCTTCAACCAATAATGCTTTCAATTCCGCATATTCGTACACTTTCGGTCTTCCGTTACGTACTTTGTCTTCAACGTCAAAGTCACCGTTCTTGAACTTCAAAATCCATCCATAACAATATCTTTCACTTAAGAAAACCTCGACATATGCTTTTACAAGCAATC
>JACGTP010000187.1:27118-42150 GCA_023678845.1 Mischocyttarus mexicanus | reverse complement strand
TCCTTTTTCTCTTTTTCTCTTTCTCTTTATCTTTCTCTTTCTCTTTTTCTCGCATTTTTCGATTTTCCTTCTCGTAGAGAAGCAAAGAAAGTTCTTTCGTATTTTCGAGATAATGGTTATCTTAGTGCGAGAAGAACAGCAGGAAAGAAAAAGAAAATGGAGAAAGTAGAAGAAGAAGAAGAAAGAAGAAGAAAAAAATGAAAAGTCATAAGGTTTCTCCTTTTTCATAGACTTTAGATTAGAAAAGAGAAATCAAAACCAATGCGATTTTTCCTTCGATCCATCATTCTTTTACCCCAAGACTCTAACCTGTAGAAAAATTTCTCCTTTTCATCGTTTTAACTTTAAGCTCAACCGTTTTATCATTTCTCTATGTATTCTCTTTCTCTTTTATATATATATACATATTCATTTTTCTATAATTTCTATACCCCTGTTCTCGAAATTGAGGTAGACCTTGGCGAGTAACGAGCTCGCGAATTAACTCGATTTAGACGATGATAGGGAAAAACAAGTTTTACCTGAATAGCAGCAATCGTAGAATAACATGTACCCACCCTCACCAACCCTCTCCTACCTTCCCCCTCAACGTCACGTAATTCCTATCGTACGAGTATTTTTTTTTCTTTTTTCCTTCATCTCTATTACATATCTTTTCTACCCATCGAAACCACCTAACGAGTTTTTACATTCAAAATTAAATCTAAATACATGTAATATTTTTTAAAAATGTATCAACGACAACGAAAAACATGTTTACGTTTTGCGAACTTTCGCGGTTATATTTTTTTAATTATATAATATATGTTTGTCGGTAATGCGATTTCAATGATATGACAAAAGTATTATACGTAAAGTGGAAAGTTTGTATAAATTTTAAACGGTGGTATTTTTGAATTAATTTAATATTAAATGAGAAAGAGAGGTAGAAATTGTCTGTTAATTTAATTTTAATTAATATGTTTCATAACCGAAGGAGACCATATAAATATTTTGATTGCTGTTAATGATCTAAAGAATATTTGATATAAGAAAAAAAAACGGTACATCATGGGATACGCCTTTTAATGTCATTTTTTATTAATTCTATCAAGGTTATCGATATTTTTTACCCTATAAGCGTATATTTTTATATACTGTACCTTATAACGAGTAAAAAAAAAATATTTAAGTCTATCCGTATCGTAACTTAAACATCAGAAAAATTGTCTATTTTCGGATTTACAACAACGGTAAGGTATGGAGAGATACTTTTAAACGAAATTGAATGATAATTTTTTTTTATATTTAAGATAAAATCTTGTACCCCTTAACACATTGAATGTCACGGAGGTCACCAGTGACAAACCGGCGTGCTCAGATTGATAGAAATATATATATTAGATGTTGGATTTAATTCGTAGCGTTTTTTAATTAAAAAATAACGATTTATTTGAAATGAAAGTAAAAAATTACATTATTAAAAATACTGCCCATCGCTTGCCCCTACTTTTTCCCATTTTTCAGGTAACTGTCGAATACCCCTTTGAAAAAACTCTTCGTCCTTGGAGGCAATCCATGAATCGATCCAATTTTGGCAATCCTTGTAAGATGTTAATTTTTCCCCTGATAAACCATGAGCCATTGATCGAAACAGGTGGTAATCCAAAGGGGCAATATCCGGAGAATACAGCGGGTGGGTTAAGACTTCCCATTTCAATGTTTCCAGGTATGTTTTCACTTGCGTTTCGCCACGTGAGATCGAGCATTGTCGTGCAATAAAATAACTTTATCGTGCCTTTTGCACCATTCCGGCCGTTTTTCCTTCAATGCACGACTCAAACGCATCAATTGTAACCGGTAGCGATCCCCAGTGATGGTTTCATTGGGTTTTAACAATTCATAATAAACTACACCTTGTTGATCCCACCAAATACAAAGGAGGAGCTTAGATCCATGAATATTGCGTTATGCCACTGATGATGATGGTTGTCCGGGCTTAACCCATGATTTTCTACGCTTAGGATTGTCATAATGTATCCACTTTTCATCACTAGTAATAATACGATGTAAAAAACTTTTACTTTTGTGCCGTTCCCGCAAAAACACTTTATTTGGGATAAACCTCAACATATTGAAATAATAGTAACATGAGTTATTAACAATTAAAACATAATATTTGTCGTAAAAATAAAACCTTGTTAGAGCTGGTTTACGATAAATTTGTTTCTGAAAGTGAAAACAGAATACTTTAAAACTCATGTCATCTTTAGTATAACGCTACGAGTTAATTCCAACACCTAATAATTTAAACAAATGACAAAATCGTGGCGCCACGGACAATCCCTGTAAAATTGGCGTGGCATTCAACGTGTTAATTATATTCGTATCTTGTAAATCTTGTATTACTTAACTTTAGTTTTAAAAAAAGATACGTAATTATATCTTCTGTAATATTTTTAAATAAGTCAGTGTGTTTCTGAGTTTAGAAGCTAGTCACATTTTACAAATTAATGAATTTGACAAAGAATAACGTTACCATATATATGTTATATTATATTATACTATACTCTATATATCCGCAAGTTTTAATAAACTTTAGCCCTCTCTCTAGGAGATATTTATTCAAAACATGGAGAAAATTAATTTCAAGGTATCTCTAATGGTTTCGATGAAAACAGAGTGTAACAGTTTACGTGGCCCGACCCGTATAATCACAATGTTAAGTTCATTTCCGGAGTTGAGGGAAAACTAGAGTACGCGTAAGCGCGTAATTACGATATTAAGCAATTAAATTTCAGTAAGAGAATTCCTTCTCGCGTGACAGTGGTAGGGTGGAAGAAGGGAGAGAAGAGAGGGAGGGTCCACCACGTGTACGGTTACGAAATAACAAGCTGACGGAACGATGTTGCATCTCTGTGTCTTTCAAACCGTAAAGATACCAAAAGAAAAGTAAAGAAAAGAAAAGACTAATAAATAAAACAGAAGATGGAAGAAAGGATATAAAGATCGAAACTTACGAAACGAGTTTTGGAAAGTTTTCTTTCGGGGTTTAGCCGTAAGGGTGCACGTATGTAAATCACAACCGAATAAAAAGTGAGAGAAATAAAAGGAGATATTTTTCTAGCTCTTTTTTTCTTTTTTATCGTTTTACCGTGATTCTAAAGGAGGATATTGTGAAAAAGAAAGAAAGAAAGAAAGAACAAATAAATGATCGATGAAACTTTTCAGTAGAAAGTAGAGCTGTTTGGTTGCGGAGTCCTGGAGAAGGATTTTATCTCATTCGAGTCAAGATTTCTCTATTTTTCTCTCACTCAGTCAGTCAGTCAGTCACTCACTCACTCACCTATTCGTTCTCTCACGTTCTTTTGTAAATGCAACGGTGCAAGAGGAGGGATGAAAATATCTCTGGTAAAGAGCGACAGAATATTTATGCATCTTCACGGCTCGAGGAAAACTACCTTTGCCAAGTTAAAGGCCACCGTTGTCATGAGTATATACATATTGTGCAGGTAAAAACGTGAAATATATAAAGTAATATGTAAACGTATATATATATACATCTATATCTATGTAGTTTAGATACAACATCTGTTCATACACGTCGAAACTTTCCGAAACTTGTTCGAAACTTTTGGGTTTTTAAATTAATCGATTTTTCTATTGATTTAGATCCCTAATAAAAGAGAGAGATAGAAAGAAAGTGAGGAAAAGGTAGTTGGAAGAATATTTGTTTCAAATTTTGTCAACTAAATTAAGTTATTAAAATTCTCTCCTTTAATTAATTATTATTTAGTTTAAATTGTAATTAATAAATAATTTGTAATTATTAAATATTTAGAATAAAAATAACGAGAATCAATTATTTTCTGTAATATACAAATGACAAATTTTCGTTATTTAAACAATTAAATTTTATTTGGCTATTGGTGATTGTTTTGCAAAATGACGAATTTTCGACAATAAGTGTTAACGAAGGAACGAATTTTAAAATAGAAATCCAGAAACGAAAAGAAGAAATGATATACCATAAATGAAGTTAAATATACACGTATTATTAAAAAACTTTATAATGAAAACATTTAGACAAGTTAGTTGAATTATTAGTGATATAACTTGAACTTATATCCAAAGCTGGACGGAAATGTCTCTTGAACTTTTTGGTTTTAATTTTTTATGTAACTTTGCTAGCCTCTATTTTTTAATCCCTTCTCTCGAGGATTTGGATTTAGGAAAGTATGAAAGGAAAAGAAAAAGATGAATGAATAGATAGATAGAAAGATAGATGGATAGATGGATAAATGGATGGATGGATGGATGGATGGATGGATGGATGGATGGATGGAGAAATGTCATATACGCGTTCTAGTTATCTCTTTCGAAAAATTCGTGACGCGATAGGAATATTTTAACGCTTGGTTGTCGGGTTGGTGAATAATCCATTGCGCTTCGTAGACTACAATTTTCCACGTTTGATCGAAAGATATTTGAAGAGGCAGTTCCATTAAATCCTTTCCATTCAAATTGCTTCTCATAGTCTTTTATAATTCTTTAATTTCTTTTTTTTTTGCCTCTCTTTACTACCATAATATTCCCATTTAATCGGAGTTTTCGCAGTTTCGTTTGTTTTTTCGTTCACTTCATTTACATATTAGAGATCTTTGTAACACCAGGAGCAATTTTATTTGACGATGAAAAAAATAAAAATAAACATCCCGAAATATTAGAAGAAAACAAAAATAAAATAAACAATTATTTCGAGTACCGTAATCACCGTTACTTAAATTTCCTTTCAATTATTGTTACAAGCTAAACACGTTTTGCGAATTAATTTTAACGAAAGTACGATAATAAAAGAGAAATCGATTAAGAGTTTAAACAATAATAATAATAATAATAATAATAATAACAATAATAGTATGATGTAGTAGTAATGTCAGGGGAGTGAAGGTAAAAAAAAAAAAAGAATAGAAAAGTGAGAAGGAAAAGAAGAAGAAAAAAAAAAAAATAGAAGGCACGACACAATGCACATAAACGCTAATTGCGAAAGCGAATTTATAATCAGCGGCGCACAACAACCGGAAGAGATTTAATGGCAAATTTGCATCGATTTTCGAGCCGTAATTTATCCCACTTGCGAGCAGTCGTAAATTATCTCGATATTCATAATCACAGTTTTCTGTACGTATGTAGGATTTGAATAATCGAAACGTAGGTTATACGTTTATAATAATATTTTCACAAGACTCTTCCATTCAGAATTTATATTAGAAATCCTTCGAGAGATTTATTACACGTAACGTGTTTTAATAATAACAATAATAACAATAATAATAATAATAATAATAATAATAGTATGCAAGTTAACGACACGTGTTTCATACGTTATTAAATTATGGAAAGATTCTAAATGGTACTCGTAGTAAAATAAAGTTAATCGATGACTGAGAGAGAGAGAGAGAGAGAGGTAAAATTTTCATCGTACGAGGACTGTGAGTTATGTTGATCGGTCACATTGTTTTAGCCTCCCATTAATCGTTCGTAGTATAAACCATTTTGTCCCTGGATTCATGAAAATGTGTTAACGCGTACGTTTTCGATTATCGTTTTCGTCGTCGTCATCGTCGTCGTCGTAGTCGTAGTCGTAGTCGTAGTCGTAGTCGTCGTCATCATCGTTGATGTTATTGTTGTTGTTGTTGTTGTTGTTGTTTTGATAATAGTTGTTGTGATAATAGTTGTTGTAGTTGTGTCGTAGTTATTATTAAAGTTATTATTATCGCACCTTCTAACGATAATCCAACGAGTTACAACTGTTACAATTAGTGACCGCTCGAGATTGAATTAGTAATTAAACGGCAACACGTTGGATAGTCGTCGTGGTTGCAGTTACGCTTATTTGTCGTGCAGATGCTTTTGCCAATCTGTTTAGGGATTCATTAAGGAAGGAGACGACTGTTAACTTTACCGAATCTCGACTTCACTTTAGACAAATTTCCATCCGCAATCAATTCTGTTTCATTACTTACGCACGGCCATCAACCTTGGTTAAAAGCAAAGCTCGTAAAACGATAGTTCGGTATTAGTGTGTTGTTTGTTGTGTCGCGTCAACGCGCAATTTTAGTAGCGTAACATGATGAATGTTTTAAGTGAGAGTGGGTGACGATGGATCCTTTCAAATTTCGAACGATAAGCAAATTTTACTTAAAACTTTATATCGATTGGGTAGTATACTGTTTATCTAGTTTAGCGTGGCTTTATCAATAGCTTTTAAAAAAAAAAGAAGTGTTAGCGTATTCATAAATTTTAGAATTTTTATTTTGAAGGATAAAAATAATTGAATGATGAAAGTAAAACAAACAAAATAATTTTTATCTAGAGTGGTATTGAACAATGTACATTTATAAGCTCTCTCATTGTTATCTTTATCGTTGAAAATTCTAAATGATTAATAGTATTCTTCGTGTAAAGGAAGAAACGACATATCGTATTCGTAGCGATTTATTATAGTGATTTATTTTATGCTCGTAATTAAAAAACTACGAGACCAAGTTGAAACGGGAATTCGATCTCGTAAGAAAAAGTATAGCAAAGAAGAAAAAGAAAAGGAGGACGAGGAGGAGAAAGAGGAGGAGAAAGAGGAGGAGGAGGAAGGAGAAAAGGAAGGAGGGGTAAAGCTCACCGACGACGAACAATGCGGTGAAAGAGAAATGTTGCTTCGATATCCGGTTTATATCCGTGGATCATAGAAAAAGGTCGAAGGGAGGATGAAATAGGAAACTCCGAGAACGTGGGTAATACGCTAGGTGGCAAAGGTTAGGTAATAAGAAGAATATAAAATATAAAATAAAAAGGAAAATCCTAAAGAAATGGTTAGAACGCGTTCGTGAGAAATTAGAAAGCTCGTCCCTTTAAGCTTGCGTAGTGCTTGAAAAGCACTACGGTACGTGCACGGAAGAACTATGAGAAAGAGAAAAGTATAAAGAGAGAGAGAGAGAGATAGAAATAACTATACTACTGAATTAAAATAATAATAATAGCTAAATATTATCGTAAATGGATAATTTATATAAACAACTAATCCTTTTATTTCTTTTTTATTATTTTTTAAATATATAAAACTAACTCTAATATTCACTATTAATATTAATTTATTTATTAAAAAATAACGATTTATTTGAAATGAAAGTAAAAAATTACATTATTGAAAATACTGCCCATCGCTTGCCACTACTTTTTCCCATTTTTCAGGTAACTGTCGAATACCCCTTTGAAAAAACTCTTCGTCCTTGGAGGCAATCCATGAATCGATCCAATTTTGGCAATCCTCATAAGATGTTAATTTTTCCCCTGATAAACCATGAGCCATTGATCGAAACAGGTGGTAATCCGAAGGGGCAATATCCGGAGAATATAGCGAGTGGGTTAAGACTTCCCATTTCAATGTTTCCAGGTATGTTTTCACTGGTTTTGCCACGTGAGCTCGAGCATTGTCGTGCAGTAAAATAACTTTATCGTGCCTTTTGCTCCATTCCGGCCGTTTTTCCTTCAATGCACGACTCAAACGCATCAATTGTAACCAGTAGCGATCCCCAGTGATGGTTTCATTGGGTTTTAACAATTCATAATAAACTACACCTTGTTGATCCCACCAAATACAAAGGAGGTCCTTAGATCCATGAATATTGCGTTTTGCCACTGATGATGATGGTTGTCCGGGCTTAACCCATGATTTTCTACGCTTAGGATTGTCATAATGTATCCACTTTTCATCACTAGTAACAATACTAAGTAAAAAACTTTTACTTTTGTGCCGTTCCCGCAAATACACTTTATTTGGGATAAACCTCAACATATTGAAATAATAGTAACATGATGTTATTAACAATTAAAACATAATATTTGTCGTAAAAATAAAACCTTGTTAGAGCTGGTTTACGATAAATTTGTTTCTGAAGGTGAAAACAGAATACTTGAAAACTCATGTCATCTTTAGTATAACGCTACGAGTTAATTCCAACACCTAATAATATTACTGTTTTAATAATATTAGTAATTAATTATGTATGTAGGAAGGTTGAATCATTTTAAATCTAATATAAAAACAATTTTTTCCTAATTGCAATTTTTATTAATATTTAAAAAAGTTTTATACTGGTAGAAAACCTCCAAACATTTGAACTCATCCATGTATATTAAATTTATTATTAAAATATAATATATTATATTAATTAAAATCTTCCTTATGAATAGGGGATAGAATATATCCATAGTATCCCCTTCTTATGAAAGGCGACTAATAGGGGATAAGGATTGGCTTAACAAATCCAACTTTGCAAAAATCCACTCGTTTAAGTAAACTTCTGGAAGAAAAATTAGAAAGGTTAAGATAAATATAAAAATGAAAGCTTATGAAGAGATATTAATACAAACAAAAAATAAAATTGTCAAATTTAAATAACCCAAGTATTATAGAAAAAATTGATATATATATATTAGATTGTCAAGTATGAAATGGAGCAAAAAATGCACATAATTGAATTGAAATTTGCTCCATTTCATACTTGACAAACCTAATATTATATATTTTATATTAATAATAAATATTAGATCGAGTCATAAGTAACTTCCTATGCAACTAATTGGCTAATACATAAATTAATATAATTTTTACTTAATAGAAAACGCATCTTTATTGAACGAATTAAATATTCTTAATGTTACTTTTACACGAAGCAAAGGATGAGTTATTAATTTTGGTTTGAATGTTAACAGACAGACAGATAGATAACCAACGTTATTTTCACGAATACTTATAATCAATGTTTCAGTACCAACCATAGTAGTGGTGCATATAATTTTGTTATTTAATTGAATTAGAAATATTTGATATAAAACAAATAAAAATTGAAAGTTACTTATGACTCGACCTAATATATACTTCAATGTGATTATTACAGTAATATCTTACAATATCATTGAGGATTGACAATACAATACTCAAACGAATATCCAATAACATGGTACGACGTGTTCAGGTAGCTTTACGTTCAAGCAAAAGTAAATTTGCAGCATTGAATTCAAAGGTAAAGCAATTTCTCGGAGATATCGTATATCGCGTAAATCAGAATACATTGTTGCTAGTATCATATTATTGTTTAAATAAATATATAAAAAATAGAGTTTAGTTTGATAGATATCAGCTTGTAGAATATCATATAGTTAATAGTAACTTTTAGTTTCAAAGTGGGTCGATATCGAACTAGAACGAAAATAAGTTTTCCTTCTGACGTCATGTATATATTTCACGTAAATGCAAAATATTACCCTTTCCGTGCATACGAGACACGACGTTCATAGTTGGAGCTAACGCAAATCGATTTCGGAAATTTGTATCAGCCTTTGACGATCTGACTTGGCCTTTGATAAACTCGTACAAGTTTTTTCTTTTTCTCTTTTTCTTTCTTTTTTTTTCTTTTCCTTTAATAGTTCCCAGTCATTTTCATTGCAGTGATTTTCTTTGATCTCTTGACGTAAATGCAATATTCCGAAGAATCGATGATAATTCTATTACTGACAGATGATTAAATTGTCAAAGAGCGAAAGTAAAGGATGAAAAGAAACATAGAAAAAAAAAATAATATTAAAAATGAAATTATAGTTAGAAATCGTTATAATATCGGTTTGTTCACGTTGATTTCATTAATTATCCATAAATTTGGGAGACATTCCCGAAAAGCATCAGGTGGAATTTGTAATCGTTGGTAAAATCGTATTACGAATACGATTGATTCTCGAATGATAGGAATTAAGGTAGTTTCAGAATAATTTGCATCGTGCTGGCCAATTAAATTATCTAATTAGCATAGGATTTAGTAAGGAGTGAGATAGTTGGTTCATTCAATCCCAAACTTAATCCACGACTAAGCTTTATTGATCACGTTCTCATATATTCCATTTGTAGGAAGAGTATCGTCTATCTGTCCTACTACTCTTTTTATTTTCTCTTCCTCTCTTTCTCTCTCTATCTTTTTTCTACTTTATAGTTAGTTAGAAACAAAAAGAACAAAAGGAATCCTTCTTTGTTTGATCCACGTTCCACAGCTTTATAATGTCCATTCCAGTGTCCGTTTTCCTACGGGCTGTGTGAGCTTTAAAAGTCAGAAACGTAACTTTAAACTGATATCACTACTTCCATGCTGGTAATTAATTCATATTATAATAATGGCATGTTAAAGGAAAACGTTCAAAAAAGACACTCGAGATTAGATATTAATATTAAAATACAATTACGAACATGTATATATATATCTTAAATTATATTATATTAAATATCGTGTGTAATACTTTTTAAATACCTTTTTAGATTATCAATATAAAAATAAATATATTTTCTAGAAATAACCTTATCAGATAAATAATAATTTCAATATACATTTTATATTAAATTACATTATATTAAATATAATTTAATACTCATCAATAAAAATAAATATATTTTCTAAAAATAACCTTGTCAGGATAAATAATAATTAAAAAATAATAATTAAACATAGTTTAATACATATTAAATACACTTTTTATATAATCCATAAAAATAAGTAAAATATATTTTCATATAACCTTATCAGATAAAAAGATCGTAAATAGACCTTAAAAATAAGTTTCGGAGAGAAAACTTTTTACGATAAATATATGGAGAGAAAATTTACATTTGATAGAATCAACTGTTGCATCTTCGCTTCCATCGATTCGAAATAAGATAAGATTAAAAAAAAGAAGTAGAAGAAGAAAAGAAAGAAAGAAAAAAAATAGGAAAAGGAAAAGAAAATATGGAAAAATAGAATAACGTGCTTTGGAAGCGAGGTCTAGGAGTGTACGCATCGTTTAAAAGGCAAAGTTTAATCATGCTCTAATGTAGGTCTAATGTAGGTCTAGCACATCACAGACGGGAACCCAAGGACCAACATCCCATGACCTACATTCAGCTGCGCATGCTTCCCCTCTATCTTTTACCTTTATATATATACACACATTTATATACACATTTATATACACACACATACCATACACAACACATACACTTTCTCTCTCTCTGTCTTTATATGTAACGTTGGCAAATCAAGAAAATTACTAGTGCATCTGGGATGCATTCATGATTATCTTGTTGTCAATCTTATTGTTAGTTACTTCTGATCAATGAGATTACGAAGGTAATATCAGGGAAAATCTACTGGAAATCACTGTCCGTGATTTCATTCATGATACTATTTGTATGATACTGTTATATGGTACTATGAATACTACCATTCAATTAAATGTATTCTATGAATCACACTTCTATTGGTTTTTATTTTTTTTTCCAGAAAATTCTTGCACATTTTTAAGAAAAATTTGGTATGCATGCATACAAATTTTATATTAAATTACTAAATATTATATTTGTAATATACTATTGAAAATTATTATATTAGATTATAATTAACACATATTCGTTTGTATTTGGTTATTGGTGATAACAAAATGATGAAAATTCGTCCACACATTTCTATTTTACAGAAAATAATTCATTCTTGTTTTTTCAATTCTAAATAAATTAAATTCTAATTTTTATATCAAACAGAGAATAATTCCAATGAAGAACTGATGTCTTTAAAAAATTACCAGACGAGTATGTGTGTTAATATTAAGACTATTAATTCCGAATATAAATTTATTAATTGTCAGGAACAATTTCGTTCCAAATCTAACTTTTATACTTGTGAAAGAGTATCTTTTCTTTTACTTATATCCGTTAAAATTGTGAGCTTTTCAAAATAAATGCTTCGTGATATAGTATGTAATAGCTTAAGCAATAAAAATGAATTCGAAGATGAGAAAGTAAGTAAGAAAGTAAGGAAAAAATAAATGAATAAAGAAAAGAATTAGAAAGAGAAAGAGAGAGAGAGAGAGAGAGATAAAGAGAGAATATTTTGCGATAGAGAAAAGTTAGCACGCGTTTTCCCATTTATATTTCTACGAACGTCGGATTCGTTTCTCGGCAATCTCGATTTATTTTACCGTTCTCCATCCATCCATCTCCATCTGTTGAAGACTTATCTTTGAAAGAAATCTATCGATAATTCGACATTCTTGGGTAGAAATGCGGCCTTTTTTCTCTCTCTCTCTTTTGGATTTCGAGAGATAAGAGACAAATTTGTTCAAGTTAATTCTCCATGATATTATAACAAATTGGTTACAAATGTATTTTCCCTAGTATTTTTCTTTTCAAATACTCTCTCATATTTTTCTATTGAACGTGTTTTTACTATACTTTGGAAAGTTCATTTATTAAAAAAAAATAAAAATAGATACAAGCAAAAACAAAGAGATTGCAGTAATTAATAAATTACTCTCTAAATACATTCTTGTAAAAAAAAAAAACAAACCGCTATTATACTTTGTATAAAAAAAAAAAGAAAAAAGGAAGAAGGAGAATTTTTAAAATAAAGTAGTAGAAATCTAATTTAAGAGAGACGTGAATTACGTAGAAGATACGTTTAAGTAACAAAATGGTTGGTAGGATAGTAAAACGTTGTTGAATGTCGAATTAACGAGAGGACTCGGGACAAGAAAGAAGAAGCTTGAGTTTTCTCTTACTAGCTAAAGGTTACTCGTGCGAATCACGGAAAATGAAAACGTTGCTTTTAGGGAAAGTATCCTGCGGCTCGCGTTTAAAGTTCAGCGCACGTTGCGCGAATCGTGAAAAAGCTCATCCGAAAGCGTCAAACTTTATCGCTCGGGATCGTAAAATTTGCACGAGTTAACAGAAAACGTTGCTTCCAGCAAAATAAGGCTCTTGCTACATGACCTCTTCGATACGTACGTACACACACGGAAAGGGGGTGTGAAATTTAGGTCGAAGGGGTTAACGTTGTGCAGATGGCACCTCATAGTCCAACCAACTTTCGAGCCTTGTTTTGTATACTATTTTTCTCTCTCTCTCTTTTACCTTTTTTTTTTTACTTTCAAACCCATGTCAGGCTCTGTTCGCAACAAACAAAAAAAAAAAAAAAGAAAAAGAAAGAACAAAGTAGGAAAGAAAGAAAGAAACATATTTCGCCCTCGGATAGACGAAAATGGCCAAGCATTACGCGAAGTACAACACACAAAATAACAGTGAACAAAAAGCAAATATGTCGGAAGTTTTATATATAAAATTATGCATATATAAAATATATATTAATATCTAATATAATATCTAATATAATATCTAATATAATATATAATATGTAATATAATTATATAAAATATTTCACGAAAAAAAAGAACAGGCAGCTCGTTTAAAGTTTTTTCTTTAGTAATAAAATATCGTAGTAAAAGTTTTCTGCTCGAGGAAGAAAAAAGATATAATTATTATCGATCGTGGTATAATATCAAAGAGATATTTTTTGATTACCATATCCATTGAGAAAAATATGTTTTATTAGAATAAAACATTCTCTTAATTTAACCAGTATTGTTGGGTCAATTTATGGTACGAAAAGCAGATAAGCCAATTCGTGATTTTAATATCAAATCTTGAGAACGGTTGAGAGTGTAGTTGAAAAGGAAGATGAAAGAGGTTAAAGCACAGCTAGGGGAACGCGAGCTTGCATGCAAATGCGTTGCATAAGTTAGCATAAGTAAATCACCCCTCTTGCTACTTCATGAGGGGAGGTTAAGACAACTGATTTTCGGCATTGAATAGTAACTGTGTGTGTCAGGCATAAACTAGACCCGTCATCCTCGACCCAAACGTGCGTGGGTGCTCACGAGGGGATTATGTTTTGCTCGACAAGATTTTCCTACGAAAGCTTCAACCACCCTTCTCTCTCACACACACACTATGAGTACACCAATATCCCTAAAATCTCTAAATCTACTTTTAATCTACCCTTTTTATGCTGTCATTTTAAGTAATCTACCATGGAATAATAGATTATTTACTTAAAATACGATTTTTAATTAAAGAGAATATATGTTTCTTATTTTAATTATTATGATTGTTCATGGTATTATCTCAAGACAATAAATCAAATTATTGTAAATAAATTTTCAAAGGATTTGGATATTATATTAGGTCGTTCTATAAATTTCATCCTTATTTTTCAGTATAAAATATTTTATGTATGTGTGTTGTATTTTATATTATTTTACTTAACAATATTACGATTTTATTTCTATTACCATGTTCATAATATTATAGTATTTAATATTAGTAAAATAATATAAAATATTAAATATTAAGTATAAAAAGTTAATTAAGAAAAAGGAAGAAACTTATAGTACGACATATAATATTGGGTTAGTGGAATAAAAATGTCTGATTTTTAGCTACAATTCAATAGGAAGATTCAACTCTTTTTTTCCACCAACTTAATATATATATCAATGATATGATATTATTAATAAGATAATGTACGAACGAATGGCCAATAAGCTTTTATAAATTAATTTAAAAAATGTATTATATATCTTTTGAAGAGAGATATTGGTTTATTGAATTAAACCAAAGTGAAAGATCACATTATTCGGGTCATCGACTGCTTTTCATTTTATAAATCGGATCGGAATACTCGATTACAAAAAAAAATATAAGAAAAAAAAAGAAAAAGAAGATAATATTAAATAATATTATAAAATAGATAAATACACGTGTATATATATTAGGTGTACAAATAAGTTCTCGCCGTTCTTATTGAAAAATTAGGCATTTATTGACTTTAACCGATATAAAATTGCTTGCTGAGTTACTCCTAATGTAAATGCAAGTTTTTCTTGCATTTGACACGAATCTTCAACCAATAATGCTTTCAATTCCGCATATTCGTACACTTTCGGTCTTCCGTTACGTACTTTGTCTTCAACGTCAAAGTCACCGTTCTTGAACTTCAAAATCCATCCATAACAATATCTTTCACTTAAGAAAACCTCGACATATGCTTTTACAAGCAATCGATGCGCATTAGCTGCAAATTTTTTCAAATTAAAAATTTTAATCAAAAGTTCCCGCAAATGACGCTTATTTGTCTCCA